>CM062252.1:54441-294315 GCA_031216285.1 Syzygium syzygioides | reverse complement strand
CGACCCATCAAAAGAAAGCCAGAGAAATGAAGAAGCGGAGAAGCCAAGGGGGGGGGCGAAGGAGGAGAATCAGAGAAGCTCCCGCAATGAGTCGCCACGCATTCGAGAGAGGGAGGGAGGGGAGGGGGAGAGGGGAATCCAGAGAAATCAAAGCACGGAATAAAGGGGGAAAGAAAAGGAAGAGCAGAAATGGAAGGGAGAGGAGAGGTGCACGTACAGAGCGAGAGGGAGAGGAGGGGGAGGGGGTGTGGGACGAGTCAGTCAGGGAATCATAGGAAGAAGCAGCAGCGGCAGCGGTGGCGCACAGAATGGGGGGAAGCGGGGATGGGTTTGGGGGAGAGGGCGAAGCAGAGAGAGAGAGAGAGAGGGAAGGAGAAGAAGGAGAAGAAGGAGAATCTAGGGTTAGGGTTTTTTTTGGGTGCTGGGAGGGTGGGACGGTGGTGATGGTGGACTGGGTGGGGGGGCGCTCTGGGATGGGAACCAAATATTTGACTCTCTCTCTCCTCTCTCTCTCTCTTTCTCTCTCGTTTTCTACTCGTTTGTATCCCACCTCGCTCGCTCTCTCACCCACTGTAGTCTTTCTTTTCTTCTTTTTTCTTTTTTTTTTGTGTGTGTGTGTGTGTGGGTGGGTTGGGGGGTGGGAGCTAACTCTGCAGCAACCCTTCGCTTTTATCTCCTCTCATGTATATACATATATATATTATTGGAGGGGGGGGGTGGTGTCTCTTTTCTTTTCTCTCGCTTGGGATTTTTACTTTTTTTCTTCTTTTCCTCGTTTCTCACACCACCCCACCCCTCCCCACCCCACCCCACCCCCATTTATTATACCTCCACATCTCTCTCTCTCTCTCTCTCTCTCCAGATTCAGTACAGAAGGGGTTCTGCTGCTCCGTGGCTCTGCTGTTGTGGCTCGCCAAATGCTACGAGTCTCTCTCTTTGTATATCTATAATGTGACATTGATGGCCCCCGCTCTCTCTCTCTCTCTCTCTCTCTCTCAAGAGTATATATGTATATATAATGTAACGTAATGGGATGCGCGCGTGTGGGGGATGGGTTGCTTTTCCAAACCGCCATTGGCCAAACCGTGCTCTCCCTCCCTCCCTCCCTCCGTCGGTATCCCCTGATGTTCGCGTTTAAAAAAGAAATGAAGAGAGAGAGAGAGAGAGGGAGGGACGGAGAGAATGATATGATGTAGAATGAAATGATATGAAATTTGGGAGATAGGGACGGGGGCAATGATAACGTGCGGCGCCCCCTCAGCCCTCACTGTGAGCGTGTGATTGTGTTTTTGTCCATGCAAAAAACTCTCTCTCTCTCTCTCTAATGCTCCCATCTTTCATTTGGTCTTTTGCCCCCCTTCCCCACCCTCTCCCTCTATTTTATTTTATTTTATTTTACCTTTTCAGCAGTTCGAGCTTTTTTTTTAATTTCTTCGGAAAAATATGCCAATATGAACATTTTGACCTCATTTGGGATGATTTGATGTGTTCATAATTTAAAAGTTCGTGATAATTTTCTCGCTTTTTGGGCTAGAAAAATCCTACACTCCATCCATCGTCCACAACTCTGACGTTAAGTCCTCTTTATAGAATTGATCAGAAAGTAGACTTCAGCATCCAAACGGGAAAATCTCTTGAAAAGAAAAGGAGGGTAGGGTGATCCCATTAGCAATGAAGGGCTAGATCCGAAACTCTTATTTGAAGGGCGGGATACACATAATTACTAGGATTAGATCAAAAGAAAGAGAGAGGGAGAGAGAGAGTTAAAAAGGGAAAAGTAAAGAAGGGGAGTGAAATTGGAGGAGGGAAGAGATTCCCAGTTCCCAGAACGGAATAGATCGCTGGTAGTAATAAATCTTCCCCCGTTTTTATTTACCGCCGCTTCTTTTTCTTAACAAAAAGTAAAAAAAAAGAGAGAGAGAAGGAGAGAGAGGAGATAAATGGAGCAAAAGGACGCGCACGTCACTGTCACCGGCCTTGCCCCTTGACTGACCAGAACAATAAAGAAGAAATTCATTAATATCACAAATCCCACCCGCACGTTCCGACTGGTCCAGGTGGCGGGTGGGGGCGTGCATCGCGGAAGAGTTGCTCTTTTTGGTGGGGAGGTGGGGAAGTGATACTTTTACCCCTGCCCTTTTCCCCTTTCCCTTTCTGTGGATTGAGAAAATTTAGGTCAAGAGTCAGTTCCCCCCCAAACCCCTTTTCCTTTCCACTTTTGCCCCCCCCCCCCTCCCCTCCTCTATTTTTTGCTTAATCGATCTATCAACCTTCTTTGGGGATATTTCTCCATGCTCGGTTATGGCCACGCTTCTCCATTATTATTTGACTTTGACCTTTACCCCCCTTCTCCCCCTTATCGACCGTGCCACGCAGAATGGCTAGCGTTTTCATCAATAATTTACGGCTAAAATTGGTTGAAATGACTACATTGACTAATGGTCAGGAAGTATTTGACTAAATTGGTCAGATCGAAATTATTTTAGCATTGAATTGTCATCCGTACAATCGGTTTAAAAACTTTCTTAGTAATTACTCGGTCACAATCGTACCGCATCACCCTCATCTCGGGCCAAATTTATACTTGACCATAATAGCGATGCAACATGTGTGTTGACCGCGTAAGCTTTTAAATTCATATATACAGCGCATGTTTAAATAATTTACACGGATACATTTCACGTGTGTTAAACATATGAGATCGGATGAGTATCACGCTTTTACATATATAGAGTCATGATGAACTATATAATACGTTAACCTGTATTGGTAAAGGCATCTAAATGGGTCACGAATGTGTTTAAAATGACTTGACTCGTACGTAAAATGTTTATTCGCGTATCCAAGGCTTGGCTTTGTATCAACATGAACACGCTTTACATTGTTTCTTATGAAAGGGTCATGTAAAAAAATTGCCAACCCTACCCTTGGCGTCGCTAGGGGCATGATGAAAAGTTCACAGTTTGTCACACCTTATGCTCGTCACCACCGAGCGATTAGCTTAGTGGACTCATGCTTGCCTTTTTTTTACAAGACGAAACCATCACAAGTTCAGGTTACGTTATATTAGATGCGAATTTCTAGCCGAACTGCACACGTCAATGTTATCGCCTCGTGTGGAAAGGGGTGCTACTTGCCGGCACCTAGTTGGGTTATAGTGATGTGCTCATGTATCTTGAACCATAAAGGCTCAAGCGTCTTTGAGTAATTACGACTCGAATTATATATTTTGTAAATGTTGCGAGACTCTTGCAATAATACTTAAAGGAATAGTCAACACGTGTCCTTCGTTGGCCTCGGAGTGTTGGGTCGTTTCCTGATGGGATTCCCCTAGATCAATAACGTAGAGCGCTAAAACCGGGGTTGTATGTAAAAAAAATTGAAAATCATTCTCTGTAAGTTAACAATTTCCTAATAGTCGCGTTTGTTTTCACTCAAGCAAAAGCAAAAGGTACTCCTTTTTTTTAAATTCTCCCTCCAAATTCAAAATATTATTCAAATTTCACTGAATTTGAAAATATAATATGTAAAGCCACGGCATTTACATATTCTGAAAGTTTAGAGAGTTTTAATCTGAAAAAGATTAGAGTGCATCTAGGATTAGATTTAGATTAAGCAACAAATAAAAAGATAAAAGTCTATCTATAAAGGCTAAAGATTCAATACATAAATTATTAGCCACAAAACATTCTGGCTACGGCACACACCCGAAAAATGATATTTCTCGTCTCATATCCATCATTTTTTTGTAACGAATTTAGAGTCAAGTTTCAGTCGGGCGTCATTTCCGTTCTTTCCTAATTCCAAACACGACGAAGGCTTGAGAATGCAGATATTTACAAATTTCATGTGCATTGTTTTTTTTATCCCGAAGAGCATTTCGATTGATACTCGCCGATGGAAAGGGACCCGTTAAATTCAATTTGAACGTGTGCGCTTTTTTTTTTTCTCGCTAAAATGGGAGACGAATTAATAATAATAACGGGGGCGACCCCAGGGTCATGTTCGTCTATTCGCCGCGAAAAGTTTGATTCCCGTTTCGCCACGTCAGTCTACCTGGTACGCCCCCCCACCAGTCCCCACTAGGCAACTAGGTAACGTATGGTCTTTTACTTTCCTTGAATTCTTTATTTCTTTTTCTTTTTTTTTGAAAAACTTAGAGAGAGAGAGAGAGAGAGGGGGGGGGGACGCATTTTATCGTTCGCGAATTCTTATTTTTATAAAAAAAAAAAAGAGAGAGAAAAATGCGAAAAGAGGGGATGATGTGAGGCAGCTGGTCACTGTCTCGTGTAGTGCGCGGTAGCTGTCTCGATGTCTTGCCGATAAGCGCAGCCGCTTATCACCCTTCAGTTCTCCGCCTTTTCTGACACAATATCTCTTTGCTTTTCTTTTATTTTGTTTTTTTTATTTTATATTTTGCATCGTGTGGAGGGCCTTTCCCCGGGCCGCCTCTGACTTGACCCGTTCTTCCACCGTAATTTCTTAAAATTGAAAAGATATTCGAACGGATTCCAAAAACGATTGAACAAAGTCGATATCTTTTGTGTCATGCAAGAATTTCAAGCGTTGAGGAAAAAATGGACCATTATAATTTTTCCTGCAAATCCTATTACATCAAAAAATAGTTAAGGCTTGTTTTTTCTTGACCAGGCACGAGAATAGCATCGAAACGCTACTCTAACATTCATCTACTTCCACTTCTGATTTTTGTTTTTTAATTTTTCTTTTATGCGATTGTCCAAAAACAAAAATGTCTTTTTTTGTACGTCCGTGGCTCTAATTGACACGACAAAATCTGACTAAATTAATGATGAGGGAGAATTTTTCCAAAGGAGATGTAAATGAGACGTGGAATTGGGAGAAACGAGGGAAGATGAAATCAGTAAGCAAACCCAGAGCCAGCCATGTCTACGAAACAAAGTGTAGTTTGGAGGCCTTTTCAATTATAAGCACATGGAGTCTGACCAAAAATAAATAAATTAATATTTTGAGCATATGGAGGAGATGCCGCATAAAGCTTTAACAGGGAACGGTTCACACCATACTTAGCCAAAAACTCAAACTGTGTACGGAAGGATTCTTTCTTGGCAGGCAGGGAAAATTAAGGAAAAAAGAAAAGCTCAATGAAAAGACATTTTTGTAATTTGCAATTCGGTGTCAAAGACAAGGGCCAAGAGGCCCAAGACGTTACAATCGCTTCAAATCCCCTCTGTTATCTTTTCTACCTCAAATTCGGGAGGTGGGCCCCAGAGAGGAAAAAAGCCCACATCTTCAATCACTCCTCGCCCACCCCAACTTTTCTCCCCAATTTTGCAAGAACAAAAAAAATCCTCTTTTTTAGCCCTTTTGTTTGCAAATGGAGTGACAAAAACACACGAGTTTACCGACATGACAAAGAGAGGGGGCAAGGAAACATGAGGGAGGCGGGGGTGATGACTTTTTGTTCAGTGCAGAAAACACGTGCCCGGTTTGAGTTTTTACACTTTCTTTCTTTTGGCAGGTGGAGAGAAAATTGATTTTACCCAAACAAAATTAGTAAGTTACACCACGCGGGACGAGGAAATAACGTAAAATAATAATAAGGCCTACGTTGACTCAGTCAACAGCTAATTCCAAACAAACAAGGCATCATCATAATATTAGAATCAGCTATGATTGTTGAAATTCGAAACCGTTAAAATATCGGTTGGATAGCTGCTAATTTGTTAAAAAAATCGGATACCCAATCTGTTTGTATTACTGATCTGTGATTATCAGATTATGTACACTTTGAATGGCTACGTTTGTAAGGACAGATGAATCTCCCAAAGTCATGCCTACCTCGGTGACACGATCCTAGCTCGATGGCGCGGACCGTGATGGTTGGCATGTTTCAACTGAACT
The DNA here is from genome assembly GCA_031216285.1 of Syzygium syzygioides. Taxonomy (NCBI): domain Eukaryota; kingdom Viridiplantae; phylum Streptophyta; class Magnoliopsida; order Myrtales; family Myrtaceae; genus Syzygium; species Syzygium syzygioides. Next base: position 288,432 of record CM062252.1, on the reverse strand, counting down.
AGAAGCCCTATACAAATCGATTACGACTAGAAGTGCACTAGCCTTATTGACTTCACCCCTATTCATTCTATTCCCTGCTCTTTATACACTTGCTGCTACCAGGCAATTCTGAATTTTACCTCGTAATGGCTCGTTTAGAGTTTGACTTCAACCACATCTCCGTCTTTGAGCTCGGTACCGGGCAAGACGAGTTGGCCATTCACCAACACTCTACCTTCTAGCCCTACTCTCCTTGCTGCATCTGCAGCTGTACTCCCACTCCTTAACCTCATGATCTCACCTTGTGGCCCGCATACGACCACCACCTCATCAAGTGCGACCGAATTGGGATTTTCACATGATATTCCACCAAGCTTGCTCGAGCAAGCAATCGCCTCAGAGCGTAGCTCCTCTTCCCACTGAAGCATTGTCCTCAGTAGGTGCACCTAGAAATTGTCCCACATTGATTAGGCCTTAATCTCGAAATGCTTGCACACTCATGACCTTCGAAGACCGCACATATGTCCGAGTGAAATTGAATGCCACGACGGAAAATGATTACAGAAACCCTAAAGTAGAAGCCGTAATGTATGATCATAGGTGGGGATACTGGGTACACAAACCTTGTTATTCATACTGCCCTCAATGGAACTCGAGCTAATGGAGGCTAAGCTCGGCCTAGATGTAATAGAGTCGATCTGTTTTCCTTCGAGAACAGCGGACATGACAGTCCAATATTCAGATTCTTCTTGCTCCGTCAACTCAATAATCTGGATAAAAGTTGGAAGAAGCCGCTGGAATTGGTCTTCCTGCATAGCACAAGAACCATTTTCACATGTTGCCACAGGTCAATATATATTTAATCCAGCATTCGCCAAAAATTAAATGCTTCGACTGATGACATAATGCAGATCTCTGATGTCGACTGAAACAAAAGCATGGTAGAACATACACATGAATTCGGGGGATTTGAGTCCTACCCAACCGAAAGTGTTTGCAATGATCACGCGGTACCGTTGACTGGAAATGGAAAAAGGAAATGATACAGACTTGACCGCGACAGGACTTGACATGCTCAAGACACGGGGCCATTTTGTATTTGCATGATTTCAGCCAGGAAAATAGTATTATTATTAACTAAAACGAGTCCAGAGGATGAATAATTGATATTAAAATCCTTGAGACAAATTGAGAGAGGAAGCAGAAAAAGAACAACACCTAGTCACAAGGTTGGTGTGAAGATTGGCGACTCGGTACCAAAGCCATCCATAAACACCTAAAAAATTAAGGCAGTGTGGCAGTAACATACCTTGTGGTACATTCCATCTCGGCAAAGTGTGTACTTTTCAAGGCAGGTGCACCAATCCCCATGTCCTGGCTGACACCACCACTCATCAGAAACCTAGAAGGCAAAATTTGCAGCACTAAATTCAGACACTTTGCTAGTGACATTGAAATGAAAATTGATCAGAACTCCCTAACAAGGGGCTACCTCCTCATGAAGGCTTTTGAGGTTGGCAATTCGAACAGAAGACTATCAATTGCTTAAGCATGTAAATACTGATTCTGAAACTGGTACTTGCTTTTCTTGAGATCAAGATTCAAAATAGAAAGGTTCAGACTAATCCCGATCACCATAAACTTGTTCTTTATAACCGTGTAAATGAACAGGTAACACAAGTTTTATTAAGATATACACACCATCAACTGATTCTTATCCCTCATGATTGCAAGCGTATAAATTGTCAAACTGTCAATGCATTTTAATGCCAATACAGGAGCACTAAAAAACCCAGCAAAGAAGATATGGTCTTCTATTCACACAATCCAATATGCTAGAGAAAGCTCTGGAATAACTTTTTGTTTGTAAAAGTTTTTACTGATCCCGAAGTCATTGACAAACTTTGAAATTGCTAAAGGCCAAAACTCAGGCACTATGTGTATAAATTCCCAAGTGTAACTATATCTTAGAAACGTATACTGTTTGTGTAGCTATTTGCAAACTCCGAGAATTGCCAAAGAATGTCAAAAATTCCTGGAGTCAGTAACTGAGAAGTCCAGGCAACTGAACCTTCTTGTATAAATTTGCATATGCTTCCCATCGCTTTGTCTGGAATGAAGATCTTCTGTCAGCAACTGCTTCAGAAGCGGCCAGTCCAAAGCTCACAGCAACAAGTAATTCTTTTCCACCCTTATCCACACTGTGCTTGCAAAAGTAAGAAGAATAAGAGCATATGTGGAATATGCAGATTTGCATTGTATATACTAAGCTGAACAAGGTATACCTAATTATAACAGCAGCAAGCAATTGACTTCCCTCAACCCTAAGAACTGGATGCCCAGCTTTCAGTGAACCATACTTCTGAAAAAGATCACCTTCCACTGACTCTGAATCCTCCAAATCTTTGGAGAGAGAGGACTCTGACTCACCCACGTTGCTTGCTGATGGTAACCAGCTGCCAGTTTCCTTATAAAGCCAATGTGCAGCAAGTCCATGTTCAGCATATTCATGCATCCTCTGAAAACATTGAGGGTAGTCATGTAGGATAACAGAAACATCAAAGAAAGGAAGCATGTTTAGCATAATTTACCTGTGTTCTTATTTGAACTTCCAAAGGTGAACTATCAGGACCTAGTACAGCAGTATGCAAGGACTGCCATTGAAAGAGTTGCATCATGTAAGACAGAGAAAACAATATACAGACTCCCAGGACAACAGAACCGTGTAAAAGCAGTTAACAGAATGTTCACTGTTGAGACACAGAGATATGCTAGAGAGATAAAGCTCTGATCCAGAACACAAAAAAAAAGAGCCAATGAGGAAGAAGTTAGATTTGCAGTCAAGCCCCAGAAGTTGGCCTCCCCGTTAGTGGATAGGTCTATTCTGTTCCTCAGAAGGCACTACAAGAATATGCTCATCTAGAGAAAGAACATAATTTCCAGAACTCAGCAATAACTCTACTTCCAATTCCAAATCGTCAATAAGAGCAGGGTAAAGTAACAATCATCGCATGTTCAAGTCAGGTAGAAGTCTAACCTGATAACCACTAGCCTTTGGATTAACAATGTAGTCATCAAATTCACCATCAATAGGGGTCCAGAGTCTGCAATGGGCACCAAAAAAATGTGAGCCTCTGTCAGCAGCAATGCAGTTTTCCAAGAGTGTATACTTATCTAACATGATAAACATCTTAATCATATAAAAGACAGAACCGTTAACTTACTTGTCTTGCTTAGTGTGAAAGAGAAAAGGAGGATGAAAGATTCAATAAATTGACCTGTGCACAATATCAAGAAGACTGTAACAACATTGAACTGCAGGTCCATGCAGACTTCCATTCTTGTCTCCGACAACTACCCGCAATGCACGGGCATCATACACTTTATTAATGCTCACGTCCTTCCTTTTCATCTAGAGAAACAGAAGAGAAAATACAAACATGAGTGTATACTAAAAGAACTGAACAGCATGATAGATAAAACATGTGACTGTTATTTTACATCTCCAACGCTTAAAACTTATTTCCTGTACCAGCGAGTATCCCAAAGGCACACCTTAAAGCAGCTTTCTCTTTCAAAAAACTAAAATTATCTGAATTTTTGATCTCTTGCAGTACAATTTATCTCACAAAAACTTTTTGAGTCAGTTAATGGTGAAGTAATCCCAATAAAAATGCAAACATTCATCGCGATCCTCAAACTTTGTCTTGTGTGAGTGTTTCTGTATTACTGCCACAAGACCATGATTAAACTTCATTAAGAAAATGAAAAAGTGAGCCCTTTCCACAAAGTGCCATCCACTACAAACTGCATTATACCTTGCTGTAAATACTGTACAAACTTTTTAGTCGGCCGGATAACGTTACTTCCATTCCAGGAACATACCTGCAAGTATTGACGAGAAAAGGGGGAAAAAGCAAGAGCAAAAGATCCTTCAAATATGGTCCAGATAGTAAAATATAGCCTCCAATTCCACATAGGAAAGATGGACAATACAAGAAACAATGAGAAGTAAGTAGACATACGAAGTTGAGATAAACAACTCGCGCTCAAGAGCTTCCTCACATACAAGCATAGAAGCCAAAGCAACTCCAGCATCTTTCACAACCTTAGGCCTTGTGACCTTCTCTGAATCTTTTCCAATATCACCGATAAACTTGCTTCTCTTCCTCCGGTCTAATAAGATATCAAAGGGCACTACAGCTTCCAGAAGATCCTAAAAAGAAACAATGGATAGATGAAGCATATTAAGGGAAACACTCTTTCTTTCTGACCTTTCCTACTTCCATTCTTCCAAACTTTCAGCAAAGATAATGACTCCATCAAACTACTCAGTATGATTAACTCTCATTGTTCCTCATGGATAAAAATATAAAGAAAACTCCACGTTCACAAATATGATCATACTATCTAGTGGAGAAATTAGAAGAGCACATAAGAGTCCATTCCGTAGAATCACTTATTTTTAAAACGGTGAGGGTAAATGCATGGACAGGCCCACTTCTGCTGTCTTTCAGTTAAATTCATCACTGAAGCAAGTCTTTGAGACACATGAAACTTTTCTGAACTTCCTATGGTATAATCGTAAGTTAAACAAGAGCTTCAATCTTCTATCGCAAGTAGTACTAGCACTCTTACACACTGTCAAGCTAAATAACAAGCAATCCACTTCCTCATTTAACAGCTTAAGTTCACAAATTCATACTAGTTTAGTTGCTCCCACTTCAACACTCTCCCTCATGCGACTAGCTTAACCTAAACTAAGAGAGAAGATCAATTCTATCTGGAGGCCGATGAGGGATTTTGAAACTCTCTTGCCTGGATACTTTGCTGAATCACGAGGAACCCACCATTAACCGACGTCACAGAGCATCATTTTATTGATTTTACTTTAAGAAAGCACATATAGCTTAGAAGATTTCCACCATGCCCATACTAGAATAGTTTCCTACAAATATGTCCCCTTAATGTCATGAAAATGCAATTAAAAACTTATCTCCTTTAATAGGCAATATTAGCTCCGAATGAATAAATTGAAGCAACATACAGAAAATACATCTTGTTCTAAAGAAATATCAGCGGTATCAGTTTGAAATGGCCGAACCATCATTGACATGTACCACGTATGCAGATGGGAATTTGTTTGATAACTATCGGCAGGTAATTGCAAACACATGTTCAATATAGCATAGAAGACAAGTATCTACACCAGGATTTTCACAGGAGCAACTTTCAGCCAAAAAAGAAAACGATGAAAAGAAGCGACGAGTTTCTTCTACCTTCATGCTTTTCATGTTCTCCTTCATATTGACTGAATCTTCATCATCGGAAGTTGAAATTTCCTCATCACAGTGTGGGAAGCTAGTTTTTGCCAAGATTCTTCTTGGATTTCCTGCTTTATTGCTTGGGCTCCACATGGAAGCAAGATCAGCACGCATCTTCCGGAATACTTGTGGCTGCAGGATGTGTACGCAACTGACATATTATGGTAGATTTGAAGGAAAATAACAGGAAACAAGATCGCACCGGCAATATCAAATAGTATCCAGTAGAATGGTTGATGCCGACTCGTTTTATCTTAAATGAACAAATATGGAACTCATCACTAAAAATCATTGTGATACCACAATGGAAAGTTGACCAAGTGTCGAGTGTTTCAGCAGCTTATGCATTCACAGAAGGGATGAAAACATGGATTGCACATCCTTAAACAAAGAACAAATCTCCCCACCACAGCTCATCGTGCAACAACTTCCTTCGAATCTTTAATTTCTCTATGAAATTATCCCATTAATGTGTAAATGTTCTATATTCAGACAACAGCGCCACCTCTGGTACCTACATAACTTATGTCCAACTTACTTATGTTATCCTGCATTGACTATAGCAAAATAGAGTTCCTTCTTTAATCTACGAGTCTAACCTTCATTTTTAGTGGTTATTTATTTAATTCGTCCTAAGATAATATGGGTATTATATCCCTAGAAATAGCCAGTAGGAAAAGGAAAAGTCACCTTCAACTCCACAATCTCATTTGTTGGTCTACTACATAGATACAGGTTGTAAGTTTTCTTAAAGAACCAAAGCAATTATGAGCAGACCTGGAGAACTGCGAAGCACAGATCTTCCAGCTCAGCTTTCATTGCCCACAGACCCAATCTCGAAGCAAGTGAGCACCAAATTACCAGGGTCTCCTGTGCAAAAGCTCGAGCCTTTGGCGATGGAAGAGCATAACTGCAAGGGAAGAATATCATCTAACAGCACAGCCAAGCAGTATGCACCAACATAATAATCATAATGTTGGAAAAAATCTTTTATCATCAGATTTTGAGAGTGCATTCAGTTCTGTGACTTCCTCAGATCTCCACAGAAGGCAGAAATAAAAGTCAAAAGCTATATCTCAAAGGAAAAGGTGGTGACGTCTGAACAGATTGTTATCAATACGAGAGCTCAGGAGAAAAGGAAGACGCCTGGCATAACAAATAGAAAATGGAGTGTGAGTCAATACATGGTTCTCATGTTGTGAAGACGATCCGCAAGCTTGACGAGCACGACTCGTGGATCATCAACCATCCCTAGGAGCATAATTCGTAGATTATCCGCCTGGAAGAGCAATAGGGACTTCAGAAGCATCTTTAATCTATAGTTTCAAAAGGGAAGAAACCTTACAACTCAATTAAATGTGCAGAAGATGTAGAAAAAGGTAATGCAGCCGCTTTAAAGAACAAATCACGCACCACCATGTAAAGTTGCTTGCCATTGATATATGTAAACACTTAGGAAAATAAAGTTGAAAAGCCTGGTAGGAACCCGCAAATCATCTTCGACTACTCTTTATAATCCGTCATAAAATGGCGACTCCTAAGCATAATTGGATAACTTCCTAGACCAGATAGCTAAGTTCCATACCTCTTCCTCACCAAAGCTATCCTGATTTACATTTAGTCGGCGGTGTCTCCTTAGAAGCTGCAAGAAAAGCATGATGAAGCAAGCAAAAGGTGAAGAAGGAGAAGATTAATTTTATAGCGTAGAAAAATAAAGGGTGCAGATGCAGACACCTCAAGGCGATCGCCAAAGTTACCGGCACTATGATTGAATATATGAAAGAACATTTTAGTACTTCTTAAACGAGATAAGATGTTATGAAGGACCTTGACAAGTAAAGTAAAGCAATTGAGGTAAATCAGAAAAATATTCAAGATTCATTTGTGGTGATCACCAAACTTCATAGATCTGCAAATGTCTGGCTTACGTTATCCAAAGTCCATCTTACATTCAGTTTTACTAGATTATTCCATGCATCAGAAGTACATAAACTAATCAATCTGGTTGCATAGCTGCATCAAGAAATAGTTAAGCTGGACATCTATTTTCAAGTTGACACGTCCTCTTTCATTAGTTGGGATCTACGATGATTTGAAAGAAGGGTAAACAAAGCCAAGAACAATCTAGAGAGGGTGCAAGACTTCATAAACTTGGACAGGTATGCTCAAGGACCGTGAAATAGTAATAATACCGATTCACATATGTATCGGCGAAAAAGTCTACATTAAAGACTTACAGCATGGGAGACTGTACAGCATCCTAAAGGGAAAAGAAACGGCACATAAAACAAAAAGGAGTGAGCCAAACGAACAGACTTGTTCAAAAAGGGGAGTCCAGTTCAACTTTTAGCAATTCCCCTCTATAATCCATTATTCAATATAAATTCTACTGTATATTCATGCCTAAACATCCACCTCTGGAGAATAAGAGAAACGACTGGATTATTCTAAAGTTAAAAACAGAAATGAGTTTTGAGAATTTCGTGGAGAAAGTAAGTTTCAAGTTCCCCCTAAGGCAAAATCAAGAGCAGAATCTTCATGATACGCTAAAACCTAAATCATAAAAAACAAGGCCGCCTTTTCCACCGATTATGAAAAAGACGCGTCAACAATCACCGCAGTTTAGCACCTGATTTATATAACTTAATCGGGAAACACCGGCAACCAACTTAGAGACATCGTCCCCGAACTCTTGCTCAACATTATGCAGACTCTCACTGGCATCATCAACCACATCATGGAGAATCCCAGCCACGACGGTGTCAACAGCCTGCAGAAAGCACGAAAAGCAGATTGAAGAACCAGTGGGAGACAAAATATCGTGGTACAACAAGTATTCCAAATGCCCACTGATATGTGACAGGAGGTTCACGTACTCGTTTGCCGTTCGAAGGAACCAGCATAGCTAAGATCCTCCCTGTGTGGATACAATGAGTCAAATACGGATCCCCGGTTTTCCTAAGGACTCCATGATGAGCTCTTTTGGCAAATGCAATAGCCTTTCGCACCTGTCTTGACATTGGAGTAGTTTTTAGCATGTGCAGATGTGAATGCAAGTCACTATTGGTGCGTGGTGATGCAAGTAATGGAAACCTTTGCATCGTTGAATACTGGACAGCCTGTTACATCAACTCCTTCCAGCACAAGGGAACCTGCGCCGAGTCGAAAGGGCTCCTTTTATTACGGTGTCAAGGAGAAACACCATAAGACAATTCCACCATGCTGCTGCGCAAATTGTGTCGAATAAACATATCCTCTACAATGACTGGACACAAGGAGGTGTACTGAAGTGAAAATCGATGCAGTATGAATGCTGGAGCGGATTTCGAACATGTCCAAAGGTTTTAAGTAAGTTCGAGAGACAAATTCCATCAGATTATTGCTTTAAACAACTAATCCTAACTGATAATGTCAGTTTTAAGGAAGCCGAGTGTTGATTCGAGGAAGCACTAGCAGAATTGAGGCGCCAGAAAAAGGAGTTCGGGAGCATTTCTAAGTTGGCGATCGAGAGCAGCAGCGAACTCAAAAGCGTGCTGTGCTGCCAACAGAAATCGTCAAAGAGAAGCGCCATCGTAGTAGTCGGGAGGTCATTTACCAGGTTGATCCTCGAGCTTGGGCCAGAGGAAATCGACCTTAGTGGAGAGGCAGGCGCCGGAGGCAATAGCGACGGCGGTGACGGCGACGTGCGTGATGGCGGAGGTGACGGCGCCGTGGACGGAGCCGGAGCCCTTGGCGGCGGCGGCGATGGCGTTGCCGGAGGCGAGGACGGAGCTGAGGGAGGAGGAGACGGAGAGGTTGGGGGAGAGCTGGTCCAGGATGGAGCGGAAGCGGTGGGGAGGGGGGAGGCGGGGGTGGTTGGAGCGCAAGGGGTGGAACTTGGGGACGAACATGGCGGCGGAGGAGTAGGAGGAGGAGTGGCATGAGCTCATGTTATGCCTCCACCGGAGGCGAGGATGGCTGGTGCTCCGATTCGATCATGGAGAGAGGGGGAGAGAGAGAGAGAGAGAGAGAGAGAGAGAGAGAGAGAGGTGGGAACAGGTGTGTGGTGGGTAACGGGAGGAAGAGAGAGTCTCTCTGGTTTAACTTTGCTCGGGGAGTGAGAGAGAGAGCGCAGTCGGAGCCACAGGAAGAGCCTGACGGTTACATGAATTTCCTGGGAAAATTACAAATGGGCCCCCGGGCATTTTAGCATGACGCGCAATATCTTTTTTGAAATTTTAAATTATTCAATATCATTTCTGAATTTTTACTTAATTTTTTCAAGATATTCAATTCAGTCTCCAGTTATATAAAAATATTTATTATTATCCTCGAGCTTCAATTAATTGAAGATTTACATTGGACATTTTCATATAGTTTAAAAACCGAACTAAATATGAATCACACTGAACAAATTAAAAATTTAGAGACAATATTATATATTAGGTTAAAATTTATAAGTCATATTGAATAAATTAAAAGTTCAGGGGTTACGTTAGATATTAAGGAAAAGTTTATAGACTACTATGACATTTTTTCATTCAGATTATTTTGCGAATAAAATTAAAAAATATATAGAGAGAGAGAGGGGGGTTGCTCTCGTTGAGAGTCGAACTCAAGACCTCCCGCTTACTAAACGGGTGCTCTAACCAACTGAGCTACGAGAGCTTGTTTTGGTGATCTGTAGACTGCATTTCAATATTACAAAAATAAAATGAACAGTGTTTACCGCAATTCATCATTGCTACTGATTATTATGCTTTGCGCGTTTCGAGTCCTTTGTATCCGCATTCGGTATTCCATTCGATTCATCACTCGATGCTGAAAGAGTGAAAAGTACTACTTCAGAGAGGGATGGGAGGAATTGCAATTACCATTTCCACTCAAAATTCAATGATTTGCAAATGCGTGTAATCCTTTTGAGCTGTACGCTTCACAGGATTGATAATTCAACGAGGGGCGGGGCGATTTGAGGAAGCTTTGACTGGCATGAGATCTCAGCTCTGCCACATCCATTAAACCAGTTTCCGGCCAATTCAAAAGGACAATCCTCTCTCTCTCTCTCTCTCAAAGAAAAGGGAGGAAGAAGAAAATGGGAAAGAAACTCTCTACTGGTGTACATATACAGTTATCAGCAGGCTATATAGTTTATCAACCAACTGTCTTGGCTCTCAGCATGACGAGCCTGTGTCCGAAACAGGGATCGAGGAGCTCACAGCAGCCTTCCCTTTGCTATCTCCCGATGCGGTGGGACCTGAAGACATGTTCCCATCGATGTGCGTCTCCTGCAGCAATTGAAGTTGCTTTTGCAGCGCCTGCACAATATAATTCAAACGCATATAAAAGAACGGTGCAAAGCCTGATGAGATTATTCCTCCTCCATTAAAGGGACGGGGGGAGTCATTAATCACTTTTATTATCCATGTACCACAGAGACCATACCTCAATCTGCTGCTGCAGAAACTTTTTCTGAGCATCCAAATGGGCCTGTGATAAGTTATCATGACCTCCCTGAATCCGGTCACCAGTGGCTGCAGGAGCTGGAACTGGGACATAAACAATGCTAGGGAATTGTGAAACGGACGTACTTCCAGGATCACCATGGACTGTAAATTGCTGTGGACCACTGCAGTCTGCGCTAGACTGACTAGGCAATGGCACATTTTGCTGAGGAAGGTAGGCATACCCCGACGACCTGCAAATCGGAGAAAAGAAATGTGACCAGAGCTCTTGCCAGATCCAACTACACTGCAATTTTAATCGGGTCACTTTATCCTACTCTTAATGTAACTATCAGAAAAGCAGCACCATATTCCACCTAATTCTAACAGATTGACCTGTAATTGGCAAATCTCAATAAAGAACATTATGTTATATAGACATTTCACATGGTCAATATACATAAACCAACTACTTAGCAATTTTCATGTCTAATATCAGATCATCAATCCAATGGGCCATAAGCGATACATATTTGAAACCTCGATTTCTATCCTTAGAGATAACAGCATGATCAAAAAGGTGCTAGACCAAATGCAATTGCGTCAAAATAAATACACAGATCAGATGAGGAGCCATATTCTTATATAACACATGCATATATGAAGAGCCGAGGACACAATTAGACTAATCAAGCAATTGGGAAAGTTGATAAATTCTAACCAAGGGGGTCCTTGCAGTTTATTATACTGGACAAGAATCTGTATCGTCTGCATGCGGATTTAAGGCGGAGTGGAATATGCCATATTAGAAGATGTATATAACTTGGAATTTAGCATGTTTAAAAGAGACAGAAGGCCAGCCAAAGCACACATACATAGATAACAAACCACCCCGAAATTAAACGGCAAAATGCAACAGTGAACGCATTAGCTTAATTCAAGCTTTACCGTGCCAATGTGTTTGTTGAAGGGTAAACAAAAGACTTCTCATATATTGATGCAGCAGCTGCAGCAGCTTGGATTCTGGCTTGATGCCCACTTAAATTATTACCAGCCAAACCAACAGCACTTGAGCCCTGTGATGCGGTGCTTGTGGTAGCAGCCCCTGCTCAATCAACGATGGACTATGTAAGCATTACCATTAGCCTAATTAGTTCAGGAAGGAAACGACCATTGCAGCAAACTCATATAGTCTGCAAAATCCACATGCCCAGGAGAAAAGAGCATTTCAATCTCTTCAAAGTTTTTAAGCTAACCGGAGAATAGGGGCATCAGTCCTGCTTGCCGACACCACCATAAATCCAGGGCTCATGCACGAAAGCACATTGAAATAAGACTAGAAACAATATTATATATCACCTTGTTGCCGAGAATCCGATGGTTGTCCGTGCTGTCCTCCCGCAGCAGCTGTCCCACTTTCTGGTGGTGCAACTAGGGCCCTACAGGTAGGACATGTATGCTGTCGCTCGAGCCATGAACGGAGGCAATGTACATGGAAAAGGTGTCCGCAATTTAATTTCTTTGCTGTAGTCATCTCTTCTCGACATATAATGCATGTTGCATCACTTCTGCATCCATCAGAAGAATTTGAGGAATGTACCTAAGATAATACAAGATTAAAACTAACAAAGATTGGCCAACTTAGATGCGATGCTCACACGTCAAGCTCTTCAGGTGTAGCATCTGGAAATCGATCATTCATATTTGAAGTAATCTTGCGGTAACGAATGTAATCAGCAACGCGAATTTTGAATTTTCTGAATGTCTCGTAAAGCTCCCGAATCAAGTGCAGAGGTACACCATAATTCCTAAACAATCAAGTCTAGTTGAGTAACTAAGCAAGTTTAGAAAATTAAGAGTAGCAAAAAGAAGGTAGATATACCGGATAGGATTAGAAATCTGCCAAGAAAAAGATAATATAAGACACTTCAGTAGCACAAACGCTTTCGACCAAAAAAAAAAAAAAAATAGCACAAACACTTTGAAGAGCAAAATGGCATTTCCCAAACATAATAAAAAAAGACAAAAAAGAAAAACAAGCAGAACATAAAACTTCGTCGCTGGAGCTTCACAAGTATGATATCTTCTCATGCTAGATGCTTAGAAAAAGTAGGTTTATTAGCGTAATTGAAACTAAATTGTAAGGGACTAAATATCACAGTGGCCAATATCAATGTCAAACACATTACTTAAAACAGCTCTCTTCAGAAAGTAAAACCACCGAATTACTAATTCGTAATTTTTTTTTTATCAAGAGTGCCTGCAAGATCATCCATTAGACATTTTCCTAGGCTGTAACCAGGTAATGCATGAAGGGAAAAGTATAGTAAACAGAAATTAGGCACAAAAGCAATACCAGCAACTTCAACAACCCTTAGCATGTATATGTTCCAACCATATAAACATGCAAACTCTTCGCTGTGGGTCTGAAAGTAAAAGATTACTTACATGAAAATCACAAGAAAGAAGCACAGATACATCGACAAGTGTAGCAGGTCGTGTATCAGTTCCAAGTAAAAGGTGTAAACAGCTTTCTTTTCCCACTGGCCCTCCATAAGCATGTCGCTAACGTAGAAAACATACTTAACAAAAGTCGACACAGTTGTTGTGGCCAGTATCATGTACCTACAGAACAAAATAAAGCACCAACTAACAATGAGTCCCGAACAGTTTTGCTAAATTACCTTGTATAAACATATGATGGGCAAAGAGAAACAACAGCTGCATATGCACGTATAGAGCCAACAGTACCCTCCAAACAGTTAAGAATAATCCTGACTTAGGTTTGGTGAGCGAACTAAAAGATAAGATTGCCCACAATACAAAGAATCTAAGAATAACAGGCCGCCCATACTGTTAGCATTTTCAAATCCACTAGCTAGTGCTTTATCAAGAATATATTACAATTACAAATCACTCTTTGGCAACGCCCTGACACTGCAAGATAAGATTGTCCGCAGTGCAAAGAATCTAAGAATAACAGGCTGCACATACTGTTAGCATTTTCAAATCCACTAGCTAGTGCTTTATCAAGAATATATTACAATTACAAATCACTCTTTGGCAACGCCCTGACACGGCACCAGAGAAAAACTGATAAGATATGATTGTCCAACAAGTCCAAACATAAAATCTTGCCACAGAGTTATCCAACTTCATAACTACTAAAATCGAGAAGAGAGATGAATTCCACGAAACAACATGCGGCAAATCGGAACCGGTCTGAAAGCCTCCAATGCAATTGTGAAAAAGCCCTGCAAGGCCAACAGTGATATCGGGATGCAAAGACATGAGCAGAAGCGGAACTACTTACTCGAATGCAAAGAAAAGGGAGACGGAAGCCTGCCGCGTCTGTATGAGGAACTTCATAGAGCTGTAGAAAGAGAGACTATCCACGAGAAGCAGGAACCCCATAAAAGAAACTATCCTGACGTGAGACAGCATGGTAACAGAAGGGGTCGTCTCAATGTACTCGACCCTCTTCTGAGCCAACCAGTGCAAAGCTTTGATCAACAACAGGGCAGTAACCATGGCCAAGAAGGTAACCGAGAAATCCTGCCTGAAAATAGTGATGGCAAAGAGGATTTCCATGACCTCCCTCCACGATTGCTCGTTAAGCCTCTCTACCTCGGCTTCCCGGAGGGAACCAAGGAACACCCGCTTCGTCAATTGCCACAAGATGCACATAAAGACCAGACCCATGTTGAGAAGCAACACCAAACTGATCTTGGAAGTGGACAGATAAACCATGGCCGGGTAGAACTGGCCTCGACTGCTAAACGCATGGTAAACCACCGCCAACGTCGCGAATATACTAAGCCCAGCGTACGTTTGCAACCTCATCATATTTGCTATCGCCCTGCAAAAAATTGGACTATCGGGCTCAAAACCATAACCAAAATACTAACACGGATCTAAAAAACCAACTCCGGATTTAGCTATCCGGTCGAATGCAACCGACAGGAACGAAATCTCGGACTCGCGCTTTCACGGCGATCGGACTCGGGATTCCGGAGAGAGCAGACGCTCGATTTAGCTTTGAATTTACCGTCCGGGAACAAGTGTGTCTCGAAATCGACCCGAGGAGCCAAAAAGGAAGGGGCTACGCGAGAAACGAATCTAATTCCTTCGCTAATTTTCCTTGCGATGAAGGAGGGCATGGGGGGGAAAAAACCTACTACGCAGGTCGGCAGCACAACCGTAGGGAGTGGAATAGGAAATTAACAGCGCCGGCGGGCCGGCCGACGTGCTTACCGGCGTCGAGATTAGAGCAGATACGAGGTTCCAGCGGACGGCGAGCTCGGTCGCTCTCGCTCTCTGTCGGACCAGCAGAATCCCCGGGGGAGGAGGATGGAAATAAACTACAAATATTTTTCGTCAAGATCTTCGAGAGACGGAGTTTGGGGACAAGGAGGAGTTGGAATGGAATTCGCGTCATTGCTAGGTTCTTGGCCCAATGATCAGCGGCCACGTGTGATGAACGTTGTGTTCGGCTCTCTCCTCTACTACCACCTGCTGAAGTAAAATAGGAATCTCCTGAAGCAAAACCTTAATATTATTTCATAAATAAGGACTACGTCGACGTATGTGCACGAAAATTGAGTTGAAAAAAACAGGGTGATTTAGGCTATTTTTTTTTTAAGAAAATATAAGTTTTAAAAGTGCAATTTAGCAATTATTTATTGCATGCAATCCTGATGGCTCATCTTGAGCTCCCTCCAAAGCCAGGTGGTTGCCCTGGGAGTTCATTGCTATATCGGAGCCTTTCTGTAACATGGACGGGCTGCAATACATTCCTTGTTTTTAAGGTGTCGGCAGCTGCACATTCTAGTCTCTCCCCTATTGAGATAATTATCTTTGTCCTGCCCGATCCCCAACAATAATACCCTCTTTGCTCTTTACAAACCCGAGGTCCGGACGCAACCTTTAAAGGACATTACGTCGGAATTATAAATGTGGCACAAAAGATGGAAGCCCACGAGGCCCAGTCCACTCAAACCACAACCTCGATTCGAGCCCATCTTCGGAGATGACGATTGGGTACATGCGTCGTATTGTGCAACCGCCTTCCCTTCGCCTGCGATTATCGATCGTAACCGTGACAGACGGACAAGAGGAAGGAGGAAGGAGGAAGGAGGAGATGGCGTCGATCCTGAGAGGAGCCTTGAAGGGCATCAAAGAGCGAGGCCTCGGCAACTTCCTTCGCGACCTCAAGGATGAAGGCTACCTGTGAGTTCCCCGCCTCTCGATTTGCTCGTGCCCTTTCCCGCTTGATCTCGTGTGTTAGATCTCGTCCTTCTGCGGCGGCCTGTGGTCCCAGTTGCCGTTTGATTGCTGCGCCCTAGCTCCGGTTAGCTCCTAATGCAACCCGTCGATGAGGAGGGACATGAGTCGCGTCCTCTTTCGTTCTGCTCCCTTTGACGCAGTTCCCGAATCGATAGCTTTATCAATGTCGCGATTGGAGTGTGCAAGCGCGCGTTCCAGGAGCTGCGCAGGCTATCTTGTCTCGATAGCTACTGATGGGACCGTGCCGATTGGTCGAAATTGTTTTGGGCAACGACGAGAATGTACCATCGTTAATTACTGGGCGGCGGTGTAGTGCAGTCTGAGAGTCCCCCTATGTTCTTGTTCTGGCAATGGAAGTATCGCTGTCCTTTATTCCCGCTACACATTTGTACTTTGTCTGAATTTGGAATGCCATCGGTCTTGATTTCGCCTGTCGATTCGTGTCAGCTTCATTACATTGGAACTCTATTGTTACATGCCAAGGCTATGAGAAAATACGGAAAAATCCACCACAAATGTCATATGATACTCAATTTTTCCGTGTTCATCTCTGTTGCACATAGCTTTGTGGTGTAGCTCTCTCATTCTTGTCTGCCGATATGTGATGTGCGATGCGTGCAGCGTGGATACATTGAATTCGAGTTTGATATTCGAGAAACCTTCTGAATGCTTCATTTCATGTCTCATGGCTTGGATGTAATATCAACTTGTATCTAATAGTTTTATCGTACTTTATCTGTATGAGATTCGTCCTCTTAAATATACTAAGTTCTTTTTCATGTCATGTGGATTACTTTGCAGGAAGTGCCTCGCAGATGGGAACCTTCTGTAAGTCAACTTTCTAGATTTCTCTCTTTAGGGTTTTCTCACTTGTTATGAAATTGGGCGTGCCTTTTTGTGTTTCTCAAGACTCAGAATAATTCATTTTTATTGGACTGATGAAGAGTGCATCCTTCATTCTTTTTTTTCTTTATGCAATTAAAGAAGCTTCTCACAGTGCCTTTATAATTCATGTGAATTTTATGTCATTACCTGTTTTTCAAGAGAATTAAGACACTTGGGTGCATAGTCTCGCTTTTCCAAGACAATTTCCAAAGTTAGATTGCAATGCTTCTCAAAAAGGATGTAGAGATGCACTGTCACACTCTTGGATATAACTTGAAGGTTGATTGCCTTCTATCATAGAGTGTGATAAAGGCATCAACATTCTTGCACATATTATGTGCTTGCATAAGGGAGAGCATCATTTAAAGACATGCCATCGGCCTTTTCTTGCTGTCATCGAACTATTTTTTTTTTCCTTTGAAAGCCGTTGCTGGATCTTAAATGGCCGAACTCTTCTTTATGCTTCTCCAGGCAAACCAAAATCCACAATATAGGAGCCACACTTGTGGGCGTTGACAAATTCGGGAACAAGTACTATGAGAGGCTTGGAGAGACTCAGCATGGTTGGTTTTTCTTCTCCTTTTTATTTATTTATTGCATTGGATTGGTGTTTGCAGCGTCTACATCGAATTTTGGGTATCCATTTTTTGATTCACCTAATTTTAGAATAATTATAGACTGTTAGATGCCTTTATTTCCCTGTAATAAGTGAACTTCATTTGATGGGAGTGAACATTTACTGATTATTAAAGGAGGAAATATCCTTGTATACTAGAAACAGAAAGTACACAAGACTGGATTGAGCGAGAAAGAAGCTTTCTTGTTGTAGAATCTATGTCAGATGGAGATCTAAGACCACGCTTCTGCTATTCCACAAGAATTCTAACCAGAGTCTCCACATGATGCATGATTGAAAACTCCGCAGAAGTCCTTCTGAAAATTTACCTCAACAAGCATTCTTGTGTGCACGTATGCTGTAAGAAGTGAAAGACTAATTTAGCAGGAACTAGTCTCCCCCATCCTTCCTGGGTTACTGTAAAGCCTTTGCATGGTGGATTTGACAACTTGCTGGGTTGTAGGCTATTTGCAGACTCGTGAATTTGGGCATCCCTCATGATATATGCTTTTAAATGGTATGGAGTACACTCTCTTTGTTTCTATGTCACTCTATACTGTTGTGGTTTCACCTGTACTCCTAGATATGGTGACTTGGAAAAATAGCATCATGTCCCTTGTTTTTGTCATTAGCGTGTCCTTTTGGACGATAGCGGTAGCACAGCTGTTGTATTCCTCCTAGTTGGTATAGCTGCTACTCTTGGTGTTGAAATGGGTATTTCAATGCGGTGTTCTGTTGGCATGCCATCACATTATGAACTGGCTTTGACTAGTATAGTCATTCTGTAGGAAGACATAGGTGGGTTGAGTATGCAGAGAAGGGTCGCTACAATGCTTCCCAGGTGCCAGCAGAATGGCACGGATGGCTCCACCATGTAACCGATCACACAGGAGATGAGGCAAGTCTACTCTACAAAAATTGTCATAGGCGAGTTGATAAGTTGAGGTGTTTCGCTGACAGAGAGTTTCTGTCCTTGCAGCTTTTAATGCTAAAACCAAAGAGGTATGGGGTGGAGCACAAGGAGAATCTCTCGGGAGAGGGAGAAGCGTATATCTATCATTCCAAGGGACATGCGCTGAATCCAGGGCAGAGAGACTGGACCAGATACAGGTCCTGGGAACCTGCCAAGACGGACTCCCAGTAGATATGATGACAATCATCTGGACGTTCAGCTCCTGCATCGGCGAATAAAAGTTGTTGAATTTCTTCAAACAGTGATACTAGTTGCATGTTCGACCGTCAGAATGACGTTTTTGAGTGTTTGTTCCTTGTATTCTGAGATTAAGGAGATGAATTGAGAAGGTTGTTGCATTTCGAATTCGGAGGCCCATTCGAGGTGGCGAACCTAAGCCCAAATGAAATTGTGAGAATGACGAGAGCCGTGTAAAAGATGAGGGTGACAGAATGTGTGATATCGTGGTTCAACAAATGGTGCATCACTCGTACCAAACGGACAAAGGTTGGAATGTTAGTTTAGAGCGGTGGGATCAGCAGGGGAATAATTCTTTCATGCAGAAATAGCTTTCCAATTCCAACCATTCGTGTACTGCGGAAGTTAAATGTCAACCTCATCGTTCTTATCCATGATTCTTCGACTTTGTGGCTCGGACGTGAAGTGAGATGGGAAATGCTTTTGGGAATTTGTTGTGGAAAATGGCATAGGAGTCGATATGAGATTAAATAGTCAAATGATAACTCAAAAGAATGGAGAGAAAAACCTCGGTCGCTCAGGTTTGAGATTATTATATCTACCTTGGGAAAGACACGAAAAATCTCGTCACGGAGGCTTTAGTGAATGTGAGCTTCTCGACTGGGAAGTTCATTGGGTTTCGAGACCCGACTATTTTAAGCCCATTTAAAGCAAAACCCACAAAGGTAAAGGTTCGTGTTTTTCTCTTTGCCTTCTTTCTAGGGTTTTTGGAAGAGGAGGTTGCAGAGCGGAGATGGCCAAGTTCAACGAGGTGCAGAAGCGGAGGAGGGCGCAGGCTGCGGAGAGGAAGAGGGCGGTGCACGGGGACGCGCTGACCGGGAAGCTCAAGAATAAGCAGCAACCTCTCTCCGTCTCCGGCAAGCGCAAGCGCAAGCTCTTCAAGCAATGGCGCAGGGTCTGTGCCTTTATATATTCCACTCGTTGTGTTTTGTGATCGAGAGCATTGGGTTGAAGTTTTCGGTGTTGGTGGTGCAGGAACAAAAGGAGGCGCTGCAGAAGGGGCTCGTCACCATGCAAGACGTGGAGATGGCCGTGGCTGAAGGTAATCTCACCTGGACAAAACCCATCCTGCATCTGTAGCGTGCCCTTTTTTGAACGTATCAATGAATCTTAACGAAGCATGCGCGACAACGCTGCTTTGGACAAGGATCCAACCTCTAGTAGGAGTAGGAGTAGGAGTGTCTTCATTTTGCCGATCCTCTCTCTATCCCGCCTTTTGATCATTTCAATGCCCCTCTCTCTTTTTAACTTCCTGTCTTTTGTTGTTCGTCTGCAGGCGAAACGGGCACTTCGGAGGAGACCAACAAGACTTCAACAAGGTTTCATATGAAGAAGAGCCTGAAGCTTAAGCAATTAAAGGGCAGAGGCAAGTGTTGTCTTCTTCTTCTTCTTCTTCTTCTTCTTCTTCTTCTTCTTCTTTAGTATTTGGTCGGTGAGAGTCTCTGCTCAGGGCCCGCATTTGGGTGTGTTTGTTATGTGAAACAGGTAGGGGAAAGAAGAAGCAGAGTAAGGCTAAGCCAGCAACTGAAGCTCCGCTTGATTCCATGGTGGAGTAGCCCACGCCAGGACGATTCAGAAAGAAAAGAACAATAAGAGAACAAACAGAAATGTAGAGTAGATGGGATGCAGATGGAAGTGCACATCTTTGTTTTTGATTCAGCCTCGTGCATTAGCAAGCAATCCAGTTCGTATGAATACATGCCGTTCTCTCTTTTTTTTTGGGTTTACAATTCACCCTCACACGCCTTTGCAATGCGGCATTTTGTTAGGAGTGTTGCCTCTGGTTTCGCTTTGATTTCGTCCCCAGTTTGAGACGAATGGTAGTGTGGTTCCAGACAATCATTTCGTTCAATTGGACAGAAAAGGGGAAAGCATAAGCATGTTCACCAACAGATGGGGATCGATGGTTAGACAGATATGTGCGTATGAATATCGAGCTCATTCGGTAGCACTACAGAGTACAGAGCCCTTTCAACACATGGAAGTCGGCACTAGCTAAAAAAAAGGTCTCGTGTATAAGAATCGGGACAGGGAAAGAGGCTCCAATTTATCAGACTAGTCGGCTTGTGGAATGAGTTTCGAAGACCTCCAATTTACATTCCGGAATTATTTCACCCGTGCCCCGAAACTCAAGCCCCATCTTCTGTACGCAGGGGACACGGTTGAATTTGCAATTCTATCATATCCTAGACGCAAAACTTGGTTGTGCTGATTGTGGCACGAACTGAGAATATCCATAGTTTATTTATTCATTTAGAGAGAGAATGCAGCTGCTTAAAATATATGGCAAGATATGGCTCTTACCGAGAGAAATGATATCACTGTGCAGAGCTCGGGAAGTCTGTTTTCTAGGGGTGGGCAGTTCCCGGCCTGATCCGTTCCAACCCAAGAACCGAAAATCGGGAGTCGGACCGGGAGGACCGGTTTTCAATTTTTAGGACCGGGGACTGGACCGGACCGATGGTCCAGTTTCAATGGGATCAATATTAAATATTATTTATGAATTGAGAATCAACTGTTCCATTTTTTCTTTTGTAGTTCTGATTTGATCTCATAAGGCTGTGGAAAAAATTGAAAAATATATAATATATGAAAAAATTGAACAATCGGTTTCAATGAGACCAATATTAAATATTTTTCATATATAAATTAAATATTATACATATGAAAAAATTAGAAAAATATATATTTATCGGTTCGGTTCAGTTCAGTCTCTACTCTAAAACCAAGAACGAGATCGCCCGGAAACTGGTTTCACTTTTAGAAATCGGGAACCGGACCGATATTATTGAGAACTGGACCAAATCAGCCGGTCTAATCTGATCCCGATTTGGGCAATCCATCTTGCTCACCCTTACTGTATTTCGCTGCCGGTCCAACTTTCATCTTGTCTAATTCAAGTTTTGCATAAGGTCAATTGTCCCCTCCAAAAGGGAGGATCACCTTCCAACACGGAACCTTGTCACGCCTTCACTCCGGTCATTCGGCATCCCCCTATAGAGGCTCGAGGCTCAAGCAAGATTTCAGAGAGCTTTGCCTTTTTTGACTCAGTTACTTGAAAACACAAGATTAAAGAATTCAAAGCCAATTTGTTACTTTTGAAAATTTATGATGCTGCCTTCACAACTTGATAATGTCATATGGCGAAGAACGATGCTTCAACTAGATATCCACCAGAGATACCATTTCATTCTCTCCTCTATCCTTAGGAATTCTTCTTCTGTTGATCATATGATTAAATGTTAGATTTTGTTTCATAATTTAGTGGATATTATCCATTTCTTTAGCAGTTATTCGATTGGGTTATTCTTCATCAGAGAATCAGGGTTTCTTAAGACATGAGTACTTTATTGCTCTCGCAAGACAATCGTTCGCCTCTTTGCTGAATTGGGTTAATTAAGAATTGTTCTCTACGTTGATACGTGTTTTGTGTGAATTTAGTATGACCTGGGCCTTAATCTCGTTTCCACCGTGTTAGGTCCTTGGCTTTATGATACGCTACGCCACGCCACCACCGTTGCAATTGCACAATCGGGGAATATAAAGAACAAACCAGCACACACAGACTCAGAAGTTCTGAACGATAGACACAATTTGAGTGTAAACGGTGGAAAAGCACGAGTCACCTGGATTCGGTTTGATGCACTTCCATTCCTCACAAGGACCTTTCCCAAATTAAAGTGCATGAAACAGTAACAAGAACTGTGAACCAGCACTGGCGCAGCAAATAGAGCACGACGCAGATTGGTAATACATCTATGTATACTCGAAAACTAGACCATGCAATCCCAATATCATTCCAATTCCCTAAAATCCCTACCTTACCCTCAAGCTGCAAAATACCCCACAGAATGCTGCAGTTCTCAATGTCGAAAGCAGATAAACAGTAGATTCTACCTCCTAAAAGTGCCTGAGTTTTGCAGTGTCTTCGCATACTCTGCGATGATTGATGAATTCTTCACTAATTCCCATATCTTTGCGGAATTTCTCAACCAATCTCGTTCAGACACAGTCCTTGTAAAAGTTGGGCCGCTCATAGACAGAACCTGAATTAGAAAAGAAACTTAGAAAAGTAAATTCAAATATGACAAGAAATTCATTACCAGCGATGGGAAAAATAAAAAAACAAACACTGGAATTGTAACTCTCATAGGGGGGGACTGACCTGATCCCTAAGCTTCCACAATGCAGAATTGTAACTCTCATACAGAGGTTCCGAAGAGTCATCACTGTTCTTAGATGGGATCAAAGATAGATTGGGCAATGTTGATCCCTGGACATTGCTCTCGGTGCAGGTAGAATCATAATCAATGAGTTTAGCTTCTTCGTCATGCTTCTCTCGCATGAAAGAAGAGGAACTGAAACATTGTGCAAAGGCCTTCCTCAAATACACAACGCTACGAGGATTCATCTCTTGATCATGGAGCCTACCAATAGAGCCAAGTACTAGTTCGCTCAGTTTCTTGCTTCCCTTTGTATTAGTTAAAACTTCCAATACAGGCTATTCTATGATTTTTATTGACTGGCAATACCAAGACACAGTGACATGCTTCCAAATGATTTAGGGACAATGTGGCACAATGCATGGAAGAGTGACGCACATAAATGATTCCTGGTGGTTACACTATGCTCTTTACGTCGATCCACTTTGAAACCTATTTGTATTCAAAATGACATCAAAGACTTCAGAGTAGATGTTCATCTAGGAAAAGAATGACATCGAGTTTTGATTTTTCAGAGGCAAATTACGAATGCAAAAGCACGAAAGTTTTGGAATTTGTTCAGCTGCAAAATTTGTCTACAGATGAAATTACCCCTGGTGATTGCTATGGAGATTAATCTGAGTGCATTATACATACTTCACATAAATCAAACTGGGCATAACCCCCGTAACTCAGCATGCCAACATCTTAATCCCCATATCATGCTACACCTGCTCAAATTTAAGAAAAAAACTCTCTTTTTAATCACACATCAGTATCCCGAATATGCCCGATCTAAAAAAAAAAATCATAAAAGAAAAGAATTGAAAGGTTTTGTTTTTCTGTTTTTAAAAACACAACTATATGGTTCTTGTCTCCTTTTCTTAAAATGAAAATTCGACTTCAACACAATTCAGGTGAAGATTGACTCACTTTGTGTGTACAAAAACTGGAGCAGCCATGTATTCTTCACGTCCTAAAAGTTTATCCTTATATTCCTTCTCAAGCCCCAAATTAGTCGTTTGCGAATGTGTAGGTATCAGAGAAGATGGATCGGGTATGCCATGCTTCAAGAGGTCAACCTGCAAAATGTACACGGATTCTAGTCAACTATTATATATATTGTACCCACGAGAAAAAGGGTCAGACAAGCCACTATAGAAGACTCATTTACCTAAGATAGGAAGGTACTACACTCGAAAATTGACCAGTAAGGCATCTTTTATGCCATAATGCGACATCTTAACACATATGCTTTAATTCAAACGACATTTCAAGCTTTTACTAAAGTAATCCACAGAATGTGCAGCTAGGCATCCGGCCTAGTGCTGTGGGGTTGAGGGGGTTATCAGGGGTGCTCAGGGATTGAATTCCCTGAATCAGCCAAAAAGAAAAAAAGGCAATTCCCGGAATAATTAATCGTTGATGCCACAAAAGGTGGCGTTGCAAGGACAGAGAAAAAACCACAAAATAGCATAGAGCAAAGATGGAGCCCTATGTATATACAAGTATATTATGAATATAAACATCCATCTGTCAATGCAAAAGGTGAAAAAGCAGCAGACAGGTAATTAAGCAAGAGGAATTCATAAGACAGCTATAAACGAGCGAGCAAGGTCAAGGGCATAAAATTTCTGGAATCAACTAAGACAAAAAAGCATACCGTCAACATCAGACGCCACATGCTGTTATCATGTACTCCCTCAGATACTATCAGCAGGATGTGGCAAATGGACGATAGTAGAACACCAAGCTAGAAGAATTCCTTGCAGCATCCCGAAAAGGATCAATACGTTACTATTTACGCAAAGACAATGTAATAAGCTGAAAGATTTATACGTAATAAGACTATGATTGCATTGCTCAATCTGCAGCTACCTGAATGCTCATGATTTCATGTGCCAATTCAGCTGACACAGATTCATTGCCTAGAACTGGAATGGTGGAGAAGCCATCCGGTCTTATCATCTCAGCCAATACAGAAGGGCTAAATACCGGCTGCAAATGAAGGGAAATACAAAATCCATGTCATGCTTTCGGCGCATAAAGAGAGAAAAAACAGAGGAATGGCCGAGAATTCACCAGTTCAAAGTTTCATCTCAAATAGATAACTTATACAAAATCCATGTCATGCTTTCGGCGCATAAAGAGAGAAAAAACAGAGGAATGGGCAAGAATTCACCAGTTCAAAGTTTCATCTCAAATAGATAACTTATACAAAATCCATGTCATGCTTTCGGCGCATAAAGAAAGAAAAAACAGAGGAATGGCCAAGAATTCACCGGTTCAAAGTTTCATCTCAAATAGATAACTTATACAATGTCTCCGAGTTTTAGGCAAAAGGACCCCAGTGAGTTTCCTTCGAAATGCTAACAAGTGCTGCTCGACGGTGAATGGAAAAATTCGATAATGCGTAATACCTGGGTGTCGAGAAGTATAAGACGATCGGCAGAAACTCTGGGCTCAATGCCACTGGAGCAATGCTTGGCCATAGCTCTAGTATCCTCCGACTGCGTGGCAAAAGGAGGTAACATTCCTGGAAACAAGAACGCAGCGGCGAGCAATGGAAATTAACAAATTAATTGGGGGGGGGGGGGGGGAGATCACGATAGAGAGCACAGTAGCCCCCCCCCCCCCTAAGTCGGACGGTAATGGTGAGCAGCAGTGTGACTGGAGGAGGCGTTGGGAATCGATACAGACCTGGGGAAGTGGGATCGAAGCCGTAGAGCTGATTCAAGATGGTGGACTTACCCACCCCAGCCGGGCCAATCACGCCAATCACCGTGAAGTCGGTGTTCTCCGTCAGAAACTACGAAAACCGCGCTTCCCCCGGTAAGAAAACGCGGGTGGTTCGAGGGAGAGGGAGAGAGGGAGAGAGCAAAAGAACGTACGGGGAGGAAGCGGTCGAAGTGGAAATCCCAAGAGTCGGAGAGGAGGTTGAGGGATCCGATGGGGGGGAGGCGGGGGCGGAGGAGCAGGGGGGAGGCGGCGGCGTCGTCGTCGCTGGGGCCGCCTCGTCCGAACTTAGGGGCGACGGAGGCACCGGACACGAGCCCGGGTTTCGCCAGCAGGATCTTCGGTGCCGGCGACCCCGCCGCCGAACCGGAGCTCGCCATCCTTTTCAGCTGATTTTCTCCTTTAATTTTCTCCCTTTCAATCGTGGAGTGGGGGTGGAGAGAGGTCGAGGTCGAGGACGGGGAAATGGAGTCGGGCCTTCCTCGGGTGAAACAAAAGCGTGGATTCGGGTGGGTCAATAATCGGTTCAAGCCTTTTGACGACGAGTGCGAGCAAAAACGAATCAATCGCCCGAATCGAAAATCGCCCGGATTTGACTGAACCGATCGATTTTTGAGCGGTTCCCGAAGATCTCGATCCGGTTCCTGATTCTGGTTTCAGGGTGGGTGGAACCACCCATCCATACCGGACCGATAAATTTCTTTTATTTATTTATTTGTTAAAAATCATTATAGGAATCTCGAGCACGCTCGCCCTCGCCCATCTTCCTTACTCGGTTGTTTCAGTCTCTCATGCTCACGCTTTCCCTCTTGGCTCTCGCAATTCTTTCACGATCCACAAACCCTAATCACATAGCGGCAGTCCTAGAACTTGATCGTGGTGGTGCAGGGCGGTGAGGAGTCGGTGGGAGCGACGCGGTGGCCACTCGATTTGGTGGCCGGCGAGCTTTCAGTGTTTTGCTCGAGCTCCTCAATGATGGCTTGGTCCCACCGGTGGGGCTCTCGAATTTGCTGGATGCGGCTCGATAAGAGTTTTGTTTTTTGTTTTTTTTTTTATAACTTAGGGAACCCCCGCACGGTCGATAGCCGGGAAGTAAACCCTGGGGATGACACGTGCTAGCCACCACACACGTGCCACCGGTTAAGTCACCCTGCGGCGCCCGGGATTCAAACATTCAACTTTTTGCGAGAGGAAGAGTGCGCGCTCCAGCAGTGCCACCCAGGTGGGTGGTATATAGGAGTTTTGTTATGTGCCGTTACATATACAAAAAATCAAACTGCCATGGCTGGGCTTGTAGGAGCAGAGTTGGAGGCCCTCGGTGCAAGGTTCGAGCAACAATGACGATGTCGTTGGGGAGATCACAGCGTTGCAAGGAACGGAGTATCTCGTCATCCTTGTTGGCTTTGGCTGGACTTGCGGCACGGATGCTAATCGGCGATGGCAAGGGCTTGAAGTTGATTGTAAATTCGCCGGTTCTGTTGGATCATTCGGGAATCAGACTAATCCCAGGACCATGTTGTATTCCCAGGTTCTAGGAATTGGGAACTGGTTCTCCTAGTCCGATTCTCAATTCTAGGGTGAAAATCGGATCGTCCGAGAATTGATTACCTTTAATGTTTTGTATCAGTCACCAAGAAAAGACGAGAGTAATTGTGAGAGTATTGTAATTATATCATTAATTGCTTTTTTGGAAGAATGGGTTCAATCATTTTATCCTTTTATGTAATCCATCTCTTAAATTTTGCAAATTTCTAGAGATCTTAGTAGCTTCATTTGCCATTTCCAGCATCGTTTCCCCAGTCAATTCCAACCCGGAGCGCCACATCGTTTTCGATGCGCGGTGCATTCCCGATATTTCCTTTTTTTCGGACTTATGAAATACTCTACTGCCTTTATGGGTCTCTAGAGATTTCCGTTATCGAGTTTCTCCGTTAACTTTCTTTCCGTCCAATCTCTGAACCGTTCATTACGTGCCATGAGTGCAAATTCTTGAGTAGAACATTTCCTGCGTTGGAGGCATACAACACTGTCGGTTCGTGAGCCGTATCGTTCCTTTCCAAGGGAACCCGCAAACGGGAACCCAATGACGTTTTCACTGTCCCAAAAGAACAATCTTACTGATAATCAACCAGACTGCATAAACGCAGCAGGGGAACATTGACAATATTATTGAATCTTCAAGATGATCACATTGCTCACCGCTTCTTGTTCTCCCTTCCCCACTTCTGTTTTATGCAATTAACAGGAAAAATAATAAAGAAAAGAAGAAGAACATGGAGAACCCACCACCCGTGATGCTTACAAAACCCGAAGTCGCAACCCGAACAAATTTAAGAAATGGAGGCCGCCGTAGCTAACTTGGCTCTGAGATCTTTCCTCAGTATCTTCCCGGAGGGAGACTTCGGGATTGCGTGCACGAAGTAGACTTTGTGAAGCTTCTTGTAGAAAACCACCTGTTTCGAGGCACCATGCCACTTTAAAATCTCACCATATGTTTCATCCCAGCAACATCAAGTCATAGGTTTCTAAGAAGAGTTATTAGCTTTTGAATGTTCCTGATGCGTAAGCAAGGAAAGACTAGCCTTTCTGGCTGGTGATTGTGCATTGAATGGGGATGTGAATGTCTGGAAAGTCTCTGAGCCCTTTTTTTTAGAGGGCAAAAGGAAGCATATAGGAGAGTTTACCTGTTTGGCGATGAACTCCTTAACTGCTTCTTCCGTCAGTTCAAAGCCATTCGATCTCACCACAAATGCAACCGGCACTTCACCGGCGACTTCGTCCCTTTGCCTGTTGACAACGCATGGTCAGAGTGGAACTTTTTGTTCACACAGAAATTGTCGTGACGAATGATTATCTCGCCTACTTACGGGACGACAGCTGCATCCGCAATGGATGGGTGGCTTACGAGAAGCGCTTCAAGCTCGGCTGGTGGCACCTAAATACCCGGCAGAAAATATGTCAAGGTTTACTGAAAACTAGGCCTCAAAGCACATTCCATTCTACTTATTAACGAGAGAAACTCTGAGCATCCTTTTTGAGTCCATTTCAAGTCGATCGGAACCATGTGTACCTGGAACCCCTTGAATTTGATTATTTCCTTCACTCTGTCTACAATGAAGATCTCATCGTCATCGTCGACGTAGCCTATATCACCGGTGTGAAGCCAGCCATCCGCGTCAATGGTGTTTGAAGTTGCCTCGGGGTCATTCAGGTACCCTGAAAATGAAGTCAAGTCAGAACTTTGTCTCGGTCTTAAGTAGACGAAATGTTTGGCCTCGAAAAATTAAATGATGTAAGCCAGCTGGAACTATGAAGAGGAGAAAGAAACCTTTCATAATTTGTTGGCCACGAATGCATATCTCGCCGGGATGGTTGTAGCCGAGGGAGGAACCGGTATCAGGGTCAATGACTTTGAGCTCCGCATTCCTAACGACCGTCCCGCACGAACCCGACTTGGTCGGGAAGGGTTGCTTCGCAAACCCCAGGCACATTGAAAGCACCGGTCCCGCTTCCGTCATTCCATATCCCTACACCACGTCAACAATGCTAAAGCCGATCGAACTCACGTAAGTGATGGATCGATCGCGAACTATATTAATTACAATGATGGAGGCCTTGTTCGGTGACGTTAACAGTGGAGCTATGCGCGTTAATGGCCAGGAGCTTAGCATCTACGTGACGTGTATCCCCGTCTTGCAGTTAATATTGGAGGAGAAAGATGGCGCAGGTCCAGAAATGTCGTTGGTAAACAGTGCAGGAAATTGAAGAGGACGGAGTTAAGCTTTCGCGATAGAAATGAAAGCGATGGAGTTTTAATCACCGGAGGATTCAGTCGAATGGGGCACGTGATTGTGAGTAAAGACATTAAATGAGTTCAGCTGCTTCCCCGTTCAAGCAAAAGCCTCCCGTAGGTCCACTCATCAATTTCGGATCCTTGTTTCTTAGCCGCTGAGAATATCTTAAATTGTACGGATCTGGGAGGAACACTTGTCATGATTTGGACGTTAATTTTAACCAACACCTAAATTTAAATTGAGTGAATCAATATCAACTCCAAGTCCGGCTTCAAAAGTCTAAAATCAAAGCTTGTAAGGTATATGACAGCACCAAACTTTGTATCGTACGCTCAGATACATCGCATGACTCATTCATGATGGACAATCGTAATATCTATCCTGAGTTTTTGTTTTTATTAAGATTGATATAAACATATTTGATATGATAAAGGGATAATGTTACAATTGATCCCTATATGCAATGTAATCCCTTGAATTTTAAATTTGTTCAATATATATAGCCCAATTAGGCTAAAAAAGTTCAGGAATTATATTGAATAATTTTTATTTTGTCGAACGTATTAAATAAATTTAAAAGTTTATGAATCGCATGATATATAAGGCTAAAATTTAAAGATTATTTGTGTCATTTTTTCTTGTTTAATGATGCAGGAGACTTCCATTAGGCCACGTCACTTAAACTTGTCATTTTCGGAGATCAGTCTTAACAAGCGTCGGTAGAAAAATTCCAATTTTTTTTTTAATTATTTGTGGTCGTTAGAAGTGCACACGGACTTACGTTGTCTACTGTCACAACCACAAAGTGGTACGTAATAAAGATGTCACAAAAGAGCACCTCAGAAGTGGCAGAAATTACGGTACGACCCACTCGCGAGCATAACTGTGTTCCAGTGCGGGAGTTCGTTAGTTGTTTGACCTTTAATGGATTTGGCATAGCATGGCTACAGAGAGAGAGAGAGAGAGAGAGAGAGAGAGAGAGAGAGAGAGAGAGAGAGAGAGAAGTGAAAGACTTGACTGACTGACCTGGCCCAAGATGGCTCCGGGAAGGCGGCTCTGGAGGGCGAGCTCGAGCTCCTTGCCCAGCGGCGCCGCCCCGGACAGCACCATCCGGATGGAGGAGAGGTCGAACTTCTCCACCAGGGGGTTCTTGGCGAGGGCCAGCACGAGAGGCGGTACCAACGCGGCCACCGACACCCGGTGGCGCTCGATCAGCTGAAGCAACGTCCCTATCTCGAACTTGTGCATCAGCAGCACTCCCGCCCCGGCGCGGAGCGAACAGAGCAGCACGCTGTTGAGGGAGTAGATGTGGAACAGCGGCAGCACGCACAGCACCACGTCCTCCGCCCTCAGGTGGAGGTTCGGGTTCTCGCCGTCCACTTGCTGCGCTATGCTGGTGATCAGGCTCCGGTGCGTCAGGATCACCCCCTTGGGCAGCCCCGTCGTCCCCGACGAGAACGGCAGCGCCACCGGGTCGTCCGGGTGGATCGCCACATCGGGGGCCTCCTCCTCGTTGGCCTCGCTGAGGACCGAGAAGTGGATGCATCCCTCCGGGGGGTCGTCCACGGTGATGACGGCGAAGTCCTTGCCGAGGGCGGGGCCGTTGCTGGCGGGGCCGTCGCGGAGCTTGTCGACGTAGAGGGACTGAGTGATGATGAGCTTGGCGCGGGAAGCCGAGAACTGCTT
Source organism: Syzygium syzygioides (assembly GCA_031216285.1). Lineage (NCBI taxonomy): Eukaryota > Viridiplantae > Streptophyta > Magnoliopsida > Myrtales > Myrtaceae > Syzygium > Syzygium syzygioides. Next base: position 257,294 of record CM062252.1, on the reverse strand, counting down.
GAAGATCTCGGAGGGAGTGTAGAAGGGGTTGGCGGTGGTGGTGACGGCGCCGATCATGGAGGCGCCCATGAAGGAGAAGGCGAACTCGGGGCAGTTCTGGAGGAGGGTCATGACGACGTCGCCCTTGCGGATGCCGAGGTTGTGGAGGCCGGCGGCGACCTTGCGGGAGAGGAGGAAGGCGTCGGAGAAGGAGAAGTTCTTGCCGGAAGAGTCGGAGATGAGGCAGGGGCGGTCGGAGAAGCGAGAGACGTGCTGGAAGCAGTAGGAGTGGAGGGGGAGGTGGTTGGAGATGGGTATGTCCGGGAGCTTCGATCTGAAGATGGTGGTGCAGGGGGCGGGGGCGCTCTGCTGCTGATCCTGATCATGATGAGCAGGAGGGTGTTCGGAGGAGGGGGGGATCTGGGGGTTGGCTTCGGGAGAAGGCGCGACGGAGATCATGGTGGCAGCGGGCTGTGGTGGCGATGATACGATTACAGCGATGGAGGAGGAGGAGGAGGAGATGAAGGAGGAGGAGGAAATGAGTTGAGATTTGGGTGGAGGGAAAGAGAGGGGGGTTGGGTTTGGTTTGGTTTGGTTCAAGAGACATAGAGAGAGGGAGATGCGGACAATAAATATTTAATAGAAAAAGAAGAGAAAGAAGAATTCAAAAGGGGAGAGGAAGAGGAAGAGGAAGAGGAAGAGAGGGTTGGTAGGTAGAGGTAGATGGAGATGGAGATGGAAATCCTAAGGAGGGGTGGCGTGGGGGGATGAGCAGATGGCACGCCCCATCTCACCTTCAAATGCTTTATAGCCAAAGCCAAGAAGCCAAAAAGCCAAAAGCCAGGACACAAAAGTTCGACCAGTTAACGCCCCCTTCAAACCAAATTCCCGGTGCACCTACCCCCAGCCCCGATCCCCACAGCGTTACGTGTGTGTCTACAACACGGTTAGATTAGCCAACACGAGCAGAGTTCAAGGCGTTGACGTACACCACCTATTGTTCTTACCCTCTTGCTAATATGTATTCATGGCTATTAATACACGAGAATTCCCACTCCTTGACCGTTTGTTTAAGGAATGCTCTAAGCTGACCATGTAGCCTTAAGTAACTCCAGCGGAAATCGCGTTTGTTGTTCAGGGGAGTTGTGTATATAGGTATGAAACCCTTGTGTTGTGCCACACCTCCACTCATTGATTTCACTCCCTTTTTCCCATTCACCGAATCCTATCAAGTCTGAAAAGCTCGCGAAGAAAGGATGAAAACTTGATGAACTTCGGAGAGACGGCTGGGATGTCTAATGACCGGTTTGAACTCGGCAACTCCTATTCGGAATCTGGGCGGAACTCTGTGAGATCAATGCGTAATACAATAGTAGCATAAGATTCAGTGAGTTAACTTGGCTTTACAAGGTAGCATGATAAACCTACCTCGGCTTTTTCCAAAGAATGGAATGGAGTTCCACTTAACTTTTTATGAGTTCTTAGAGAAAAACCATAGTTGTATATACCTACCTTCCAAGCTGACGGGTCATGTTTTCCTTCGTCCTCCCTTCGACCCGCCAAATATTGGCCTCGCCCGTATTTGTATTGGGACTATATGTTGATTACTAATTTCCTCCAACCATGAATAAAGGAAAATATAGCCGTGAGCTAATTACTTGATTATTCCTCACAAGTTATTGCACGATCCTCCTCGTTTCGGCAATAATTATAGCACTAATTCCTCATTCACAAGCATTTATTAGAAGATTCATGTGAGGCAAGAGCTGGAGATTTTTCTTTCCTACCAAAGCTTGTATAATTAGCTAAAATGAACTTATGATATTCTTCACGGTCATTTTAAAAGTTGCTTTTGTTCTCTATTGTTTCTTTATTGTTATACAAGAATTATGCAAGTCAGCAGTCGATCGTATTACTACAAGCAAAATGCCCGTGAATTGCACGTCTCTAAGACTATAAGTTCCATTTGTGTTGCGGAAAGGAAAACATTTTCCGGTTAGAAAAATTAGTCAATAAAAAATATTTTCAAAGTAAACGAAAAATATTTTCCTAACAATACTTACATTCTAGAAAATAATTTCCTCTTTGAAAAAATCGAAAATCATTTTCCCAAGACATCGGTGCTCGGAACACTAGGCCCACAAATTGCTAACATGGATGTCAGCCATCCTTTGTAGTACGGCCGGTGCTAATGTGGACAATTTTTATAATTTTTTTGAAATACAATTCTAATTTTTTAAATATTTTTTTCTTCTTTTCTTTCTTCCTCCACTGGTTGCTAGGCCTTGGTAGCGGCTAGCGAGGTTAACCTTGTCAGCTCTCGCCTGTGGCTTGTCGCTGATCGTTGCCGAGGCTAGGTGACCACCGGAGTAAGAAGGGAAAAAAACGAGGAAAAAATTAGAATTATTATAGAAAATTACAAAATTGTCTACGTCAAAGCGGCTGTGCCACGTAGGACGACCGGCATCCACATCAGCAATTGCCAACCAAACGAGATTTTTCTTACCAAACGACGAAAAATATTTTCCAACTCATTTTCAATCTCATCAAAACACTAGAAAATATTATCTTTTTCTCAGAAAATGACTTTTCAGAAAACATTTTTCGCAAAATAAACGGAGCCTATATTTGTCATATCTTTCTAGATATCGGTGTTGAAACGAATTTCCGTAAGAGAAACAATATGCATAAAACTACATAGAATTAAATATGTACATCAATCAAATTCTCCACTAGAGTTTAAATAACACTTTAAGCATTTGCGTTTTCTCTTTAATATCATCATTTGATTTTTATATCTTATTTCCTGTCTTCTTTGTGAGACTTGGATGTAGGATAGCCTTATTTTTAACGAAAAAATCAGCCTTATCTTCACATAGATGAATAGATAATTACAGAACATTCGTTGTGAAAGTATGGGAGCTGATTTGAAGATAGCGATTTCTCATCTAATTACATATAAAGGTATTGTAAAAGAGAATCTATACGTACATAGCATTACAATCTATGAACATATACCAGGCAAATCATATCCCAGGAAGTGAAAGAGATGGGGATTACTCATTCATAATAGTGTGTACCTTGGGTTGCTTTCTTTGCTTCGAACCGGCAGCATTGCATGGCCGTCGATCCAGAAAGAGGGCGTGGATTTCAATAGAAGAAACCGCAGGGAGGGATCGGCAAATGAAGTTAAGAGAAGACGGTGCGAAACGGTAAAGAGGGGGTCCGGGGGAGTTACATAACTCGGGGTCGACGGTAAGGCAATCAATGAGATTTGAAAAGGAAATAGAACAAATTTTATTAGAATGACTCTTTTAAGAAATGAATTGCATTGGAGAATTCGGCTGCGTGGATGCTAGTCGTAGATCTTGAGTAATTGAACATGACATTGGAGTTGGGCAGTGACGTTAATTGAAGTCGAAATTTACTCGAACTCCAGTCTCCACCACTTTTAATTAATGAAATCTGACCAAAATCAAAGATCAAAGATGGGTTGGGTTACAGAGATGTTGCGATGTCGTCCAACAGAGCTACACGGGGAGGAGAGGGAGGATCTCGTGAATGGGCCGCCATTAATGGCAATTAAGAGGTAACCGCATCTCTCTTTGAATCCTCCCCACGAAACCTGTTTCTTCGGCTCTCACTTTACTCCTCCACCCACCTATTCCCATCCACCTCCTGTCCCTTTGAAACCTTGTTCATTTTGACAATGCCTACACTCTCCCCATCATTTTTTTTTTTGGTTACATCAGATTGAGTTATGATTTCGCACTTAATTGAGGATGTCGGCTTGCGCATTTCTCTTTCAATCGGACTTCGGCGATGGGAAGCCAACGATTAGCATGCAGCCCACGATTCAATGTCCTTTCGAGGGCGAATCGCTCTTTTATCTTCACCTTCCGGTCCTTACATAATTAGCCCTTGCATTTCATGAAAAGATTGTTTGCGCGGCTTAAGATACAGGTTAGTGGCTATATGGGAAATGAATGGTTATTAGGACTGAAGCGAGATTCATTGTAGTGCGAGCGCTTTGGAGATGACATACAACTATCAACGCCTTCCCTTGACTGAATGGCAGGAATACTCAAGAGTCACTAATTTGCATTCTCGAATTACAACGTATTCCTCAGGAATTCCATCATGGCTGAGACAATAACCCCAGTCAATAGAAAAGTCACCAGTCCCTCGGCACCAAGCTGGCGCGAAGAAGCCGATTTCTCTGGGGGATTGGATGGACTTGCTACAGGGGCTGATGCAGGCGAAGCTGAACTTGGAGGCTGAATTACATCACTCACTGGCGGAGGAGGAGGTGGAGGTGGCGTTGGCATTGCTGTGTCGGGAGTAGCGTTTCGAGGGCAGGAAGGTGATGGAGATTCGGTGACGTTCGTCACCGACATCAACACCCCGTCAATGCCATGGCACCTAATTGAAGACCCCGCCACGCACACATTCGGTTTAGTGATTCTAACATTGTCGAGATAGAAGCTCCCACGTCCTTTGTTATTGATTCTGATCATATACCCTGGAACTGATGTCGGAATGAGAGAGCCGGTTGGTATGTGTTCAAGGTAGTCCAAGAGCAAAGGCTTAGGTATGGAATGACGAAGCACGAAATCGGAGACATTATTTGTGGGAAGAACGATCCTCGACAGCATCCTGTCATCGGGCATAAAGAAGGTGAGGTTGCCTCCTAGCAGGATGGGAGGGGACATGTTTATGAGCATGACGAAGGAGAAGTAATTGGCTTGTTTCATCTCTTCAATTGCAGCAAGAAGGTGCGGGTTTCTTGGTGAGTTGGATCGGGCAGCGGCCGATGAATGCTTGTTGAGTGCCACAAGAAGTATAAACAAGGCTCTGAAGGTCGCCATTCAAATTCTCTTTGACACCTGACGGATGGAACAACTGATGCAAAATGGGGTTTGTCTTCGTGCTCACTTGCTCTTATCATGGGACATTGGTAACTGGTAAGTACTTGTGAACTTCATGGAATGAGATTAGCTAGGACACGCATCTCCGCGCCTCAACAATACATTCTCATACCTCCGGCATGTTTGTACTTCTCCAGTCGAATAGCATTTTTTAGGTGAGCAAGAGGTTTTTCTTCCTACTATCAGAAGAAATATTTGCATGTTGCCATAGCATATGCAAACATTGAATCATGTTAGCATCGTCCCATCGTCATGAGCCATATAAGGCCCACGCGATCCAATAAATAACATCAGCGTACGTGCTCTAAGATGCACCAGATCATCTTCTATTAGTATTCTAGGAGCAAAAGTACACCACAATTGTCATAACTTGTGTACGGAGATCACTTTGGTGCCATAACTTTTTTTTGAATCACTTTGGTGCCAACTTTTTTGAAAAACGATCACTTTAGTGCCAATGCTAACATGGCCGCCGGAAATATGACGTGGCTCTTTTTTTATTAATTTCCAATGTTGACATGGATCGCCGGGAATCTGACGTGACTCGCCGGAAATCTGACGTGAAACTTTTTTTGGCCGAAATTTTGGACGGAGTTACTAAAGTGATCTTTTTTCTCCGATTTTGGCACCAAAGTGATCTGAAAAAAAGTTATGGTACCAAAGTGATCTCCGTACACAAGTTATGACACCAATAGTGTTCTTTTGCCGTATTCTAGGAATTTCTCATTTGAGAGTTTCCTAAAGTAGATACTGAGTTAAAGTAATTCCATATTGGATGTGTGACTATAACTTCAATTTTACCTAGTGCCTAGGATCCACGGGTGACAGCAGTATTTCACGAACTTCACCTGATTTACTGGCAATTTTAACTAATATTATGAAACGAAGGACAGCTTCAACGACTAGACTGGTGCAGTTCTTACAAGTAGCATTGTAATACAGAGAGCCAACAAAAATGCAAATCATAGCCTTCTTGAATCAGCATCACCTTCTGGTTTCAATCACAACCTTCTTTATCGAACAAAATGTCATCAGCAGAATATAGCTACGAAATGGATGAGTCAGTGCTTCCCTAGAAATTATCCATCCAGTATTGCAACAAGTTCATAGACAAAGGAAATGCAAACAAAACTTGTCATTTTCCTTGTAAAGAGTATACTCTTTAACTAAACATTTTCTCTAACAGAATAGAGGCCAACAGTTGTAATTACGCTATACAAGCAGCTGAAATAGGTAATAAGCGAAACCACGTCGATGGTCATTCAATACAAACAATGAACAAGCATCTTGTCCACCGTCCATATTTCTATGCCGAGCCATCTAAATGCCAACTGCTCTATGAACAAAGTTCAAACGGGCATAGGAAATGGAACATACCCCCGTCCTTGTCAACATGATCATCTCATTTAAAAAAGAATGGAGTAATGTCACTAAACAGATAAAGCACATTAACAAGAATAACCTATCAGGGAAACTGGAAAGAGCCACCGATTTGGGTTGACCCAGCTGGGGGGTTGATTGCCACCCAAAGAAGTGATATGGTGATTGCAATAAGTCCTGACCAAACGAAAACAATGGTAGGAGTGCGCCCACGTCTCCCCATGAGCCCCTTCGCAAAAGGATACAGATGAGCCAAGACCCAAAAACTGAAGAAAACTCCACCTATCAATTTGCTCCATTGAGGAATCGTGCTGTAGATTGTCCTGCTAAACCCAACCGCTATAGCAATTAAATTTGTCATCATAATAGTAATTGGCGGTATCATCAGGGACGTCCACTTTACTATGTAGAGATCAGCGAACTCATCATCAACATCATCACCACCAGACTTCGACGTAAGTGTGAACGAAATTTCAATCCCAGCAACAACTTTCAGTAACCCCTGAAGCACAGCAGCAAGGTGCGCACTGGTACCGCCAATCAGCCAAAACTGCTCATTCCTCCACCACTCTTCTAGCTCAATACCAGACCACTTAATCTCAAGCACCGCAAGCATGCACAAAGTAAGGGTGATGGTCAAGAGGTAGGTTAGGAACGTAACATTCAACGTCTTGACGATGAACTGACCCGAAAAGAGGGAAAGGGCAGGGAGGAAGCAATAGACAATCAGGAAAATGGACGTGAAGGGGTATATACCGACGTTAAGGTATGCTATCCTCTGGAGAAGTTTCATTCTTGGGCTAGCCAAGAGGGCATTGTTGCGTGAGAAGAAAATTTCAACTGAGCCAGTGGCCCAGCGAAGGACTTGATGGAGCCTATCAGTAAGATTAATAGGAGCAGTTCCTCTAAAGGCGTCACGCTTGGTCACACAATAAACTGATTTCCATCCTCGGTTGTGCATTCTGTACCCAGTGACCACGTCTTCAGTAACTGAGCCATAAATCCATCCTACACGTTGCCCCCACTCTGTCTTATCCTCATACCAACAGGATATAACACTGATTGCTTCTGCAACGGTAGATGCATCGAGAAGTTCCCTAGGAATGGTGAGCGCACCTGGTGGACGACCATTCTTCACAGCAGGGTGATCTGCAAGGGGACGACCTTGGAATTCTGCCACTGGTATCGAATCAATCAGGATAGTTGAGTTCCCAAACTTCTTAGGGATTAGGGAGAGGTTCATCTCTTCATCATCAGAATCACCCATTCTTAAGGCCCTTTTCTCTTCTGAGGTACTAGCCACCTTTTTGCGACGACCAAAGCAGCAGCTACAGCAACCAGGATTATGCTCTTTTGAACGTGGGGGGTCAAACCCATAAAGAGCAACCCTCCGGAAGAGGCATCCAGTTCCCACATAGACAGGGCCTTGAAGCCCATCAAGGGCTCGCATATTCACGTCAAAGAAGACTGTGTTGTGATTGGCATACCGATCGGACGGATCAATACCCTCAAATCTCTGGGGAAATTGGACATAGCAAATGCGGTCCCCTCCTCTGTCCATCATGAAGCACATCCCTTCCCTCAATGCCTGTGAGTTGTAGATGTAGTGGTCACAATCAAGGTTGAGAATGAAGGGGCCATTAGACATAATGGCTGAGGCACGAACTAGCGCATTCATAGCCCCTGCCTTTTTGTTGTGATCATAGCCAGGACGCTTTTCACGAGACACGTAAACAAGCAAGGGAAGGCGGATATCAACATCAGTAAGGTTTATTATCTTAGCATCATCAGCAACGCCAAGCAGTGGTTCGTCACTTGGCGGTTTTAACATCACCTGCATCATTAATAGAAAATCATCAGCCTCCAGTGATGTAAACACTAGTTGTGCCCACAGCCTTATGAGCAGACAAGGTCCATGCATCCTTGAATGATCAAGTGGAAGTATAATTGGATTACCTGTATAATACCAGCGTGGTCACCCTTAGAGTGCTCCGGTCCAGGATTCATCCAAGTCCCTGGCCAGTGTGTTCCATCAGCCATCCACGTCGCTTTTGGAATCTTCAGAGCCTCCACAGGTTCATCATCTCTGTTGTTTCTCCGATTCTTCATTGCCTGGATTTCCTCCCTAGCATGATAGGCATCAGATCGGCGGCGGATTGACTCAGGCAGTCCATTGATACGTACCTTGAACTCATCATATTCACGCTTAACCCGCCTACGATCTTTGACAAAGTCTTCCTTGACTTTATTTTTGTAAGGATCCCTTTTCAGGTTGAAATATGATTCCGGGTTCCTAGGCTCTATATTATGCTTTCGACAAAAAGGGACCCAAATATTTGCAAAACTTGCAGCTTCTGCCATGGCCTCAAAGGTTAGAAGTGCACCTCCATCATCAGAAACATAGCAAGCTAGCTTTTCAACTGGGTAATCGGCAGCTAGAATGGACAGGATAGTGTTTGCAGTGACAAGAGGCGGTTCTTTCTCCGGATCAGCAGTTGAGACGAAAACATCGACTCCAGGTAGGTCAGACTTCCCAGTGGGATTATTCTGGCCAGGAGTTTCAAATTTCTCTTTCAAAACATTAAGATCCGTAGATCGATTAATTGGGCAGAGCTTGGGAAGTTGGTCAAGAAGCCAAGAGAAAGCAAACCAAATCTCACAGACCACAGACATGCCCCACAGCCAAACGGCATCATTGTTTTGGTTACTAATTCTCCATTGCAGAAAAAGCGCAAGAACAACCATCCGAACAACAATGAGAAGCCTGCGTGCAAATGATAGAAAGATTCAGAATGTTGAACTGAGATGATCATTTGGAAACAACAATGAAATGATTTGTCTGCTGTTCATTTCATTTTTGAAATTCTGGTTCTTATCATGCGCTCACTTCAATAATGCTCTCGGCAATGAGCTGAAATGTATGATCGCAATGAGCCAATATGTATGATCGGTGGCTCTGCCTTGTGAATGTCTAGATATAATATATGACGGCCACCGTGATTCATAGTCAATCGCAATGGGTTTCTTGAAGGCACTCATGATATTGCACGTCCATGTAAATCCATTTCGTGGTATAAAACAAAACACGGACACATAGACAACTTACCAATCAGATATTAGAAAAAATTTGATTTCATAGACAACCACTAGCGATCTAAATCCCATGAAGCAAAGTTATAAAGCATGAATTTTGGAAAGGACAAAGTACCTATATGGGCTGAGAACAGCAGCAGGGATCTTGAGTTTCCTAGTCAGAGGCCGCCATGGTTTGTTCATCAACTCAGTCGGCTCCACCACATCATCGTCCTTTCCAGTAAAACCCCCATCCTTGGGCCATATGGCATTTCCATATCCATATGTGCCCCTTGTTTCGAACAACCACCTGTTATGATCAAAATCACCGGTCTGGCTCCTCATGAGAACAGATTTTGTTGATTTCATCAGTGACAAGCGCCTTTCCATCTTGGACATGCCACCAGGTGGTGGAAGCGGAAGGGGACGCCCATTATCCACTGCAATCTCATCCAAATCTGTGTTCTTATAAGGCTCCTTACATCCTGGGCAGATCCCACCGCCCGTCTTCACCGCATCAATGTAGCAATCACGGCAAATCTTGAAGTCACATTCACAAGGGAGTATATCCATGCCCCGCTCATCGCTCATCACCTTGGCATCGCAACCAGGGATTGCACAAGAAGATCCTTTGGCGCCAGCCATCTGGGGATGACTAGCTTCGGATTCGATGACCTTGTCCATCAAATGAGCTCGAGTGACGCTATTGAATCCGCCGGTAAAGAGAGAATTTGACACATACTGCTCCTCGACCTTCTGTGAGATTGATGGATCCATTGGTTGATTATCAGGGGTGGGGGGGATATGTACAGTATAGTTCACAAAATCAGCACTCCCGAGTTCGCTGTCGAGATCATCCCTTGAGTAGCTGACATAGCGCCCCGATGAAGTTCTTCTGCCAAAGGTGACGGTAGGAGGCAGTGGAGGCTTGATGTCAGCTGCCTCTGAGCTTTGAGATAAATTCGATCTGCTTCCCCTGAATGATTTCGATGCCATGATTGCTCACTGCTACAGAACTACGAATAAATCCTGCAGCGATGATTCAAACGGCACTTCATCAACACTACTCATATATAAAAAATGCTGATGCCGACGAAAACGACCAAAGCTCATAAAAAGGTAGTCCCTTTCTGGGGAAAACAGACCAGATGAAAATGGTTGAAGCACGATATCTAGGTGAAAATCCTCAAGCTAACATCTTTTCTCCTTCTCTTAACTGAAGGAGTTGCTTCATGGGCAGTTCAAACATAAAGGCGAGAAAATAAGCGAAAGCGAAAGAGCTCAAGCCCGAAAAAGTGATCACGCGATATTCCACTCAGACATCCTCCCTAGGAACCGAACGAGACCACCTTAGAAAACGCGACCGCACAAACGCATGAAACGAAAGAACACTTGATACGAACGCCCAGTTCCGCAATTTACGGCAGCCGCGCAAAAGGGTCAACTCAACTCACCTTGAAGGAGGGAAGATCGGGACCATGCCCGAAAGGGAGGACCCAGAAATTATCAGATCCAGGCGATGAACCGTGCCTTGGAGAGTTACGAGCAGCGGCGAGGGCCAAGATCTGCTCGGGGTCGGATCAGAAATCTTGAAAAGGAGGGGTCTTTTTGTCGCTGCTGCTGACGAAGAAGAAGAAGAAGAAGAAGAGTTCAAACGGAGAGATGTGAACTCTAGCTGTCTTCTTCTAGGATTGCTGGCACAAAAGGGAGTGTCGTAGAGGGAGATGGACCGAGTCGTGAGAGAAACAGCAAGCACTACTCGGTCACACGACCCAAGCCGTAGTAGTAGATAAAAAAGAAAAAATGGCTTTAAGACAAACAGCAGAGGAGGAGGAGGAGGAGGAGGAGGAACAGGTAATCAGGGGAATGGGTTTTTTATTGTAGTCCAGCGGAAGAAGCTTCTCAGATTGAGTGCGAGAGGGAGACAGAGGAAATGGGTTTTCTTTTAGGTCGCCGGCTCAGACTCAGAGTCTTGGACGCAGAAAAGGAAAAGGAGGAAATGGGAAAAGAGAAGGCCTTTTTTGAAATTTTGAAAGAGGGAGAGAGGCTCACCACTGTATGTGTGGGGGGACGGTGAAAAGGATAGAGAGAGAGAGAGAGAGAGAGAGAAGAGTGTTTCTTTCGATGTGCGCATGAAAAAGACCGAATGGAAAGGAAGGAAGGAAGGAAGGTCATGGTCTGAGGGTATCACTGGCGATGCAAACTGGGTCCTGTCCGTACCCGTTAGATTAGTCCAACTTTCGAACAGGATAGCGACTTTATCGAAGTCGTCCGGCTTTCGAAGGCGTTGCCTATGCTTACTTGTGACCGTTGTGTGTCGAGTCTCTCTCTCTCTCTCTCTGCCGGTGTAACCATCGCACCGATTTTTCCCATAAAGCTTTTTAATTTCTTACACATGTTGTGCTCTTTTTTTCTTTTCCTTTTTCTTTTTTGAGGCCATGGTAGGCATGGCAAGTACGCTGGCCCGACCCATTGTCCTGGACATTGTGGGTAAATGGCGTGTTTAGCCAGGTTGACCCACGTTTTGCCAAGCGAATTAGGGGTGAGCATGGTCCGGGTTGGGCCGGTCCACCCCCTAACCTTAGGACCAACCCGCACAGTGTTGGTCCTCATTTTTTGGGACCGAGGACCGACCCTATTGAGCTTAAGACCGAGGACCGGACCGACCCAATGGGTTCGGTCCGGTCCAGGGTCAACCCGGGACCAATTGATAATTTTTTTATTTCATTTTTTGTACCAGGTTTAACCCTGGACCAACCGACCCAATGGGTTCGGATCGGACCGAGCGTGGCGAGTGGCGAGCGGCAAAAGGCTAGTAGCGTGTGGGACGAGCACTTTCAATAACAAGACTGCAACCCGGAACTGGGAACCGAACGAGCACTCTCACAACTTGTGGGAGAGTGTCTTGATTTAGGGTTTTGAATTTTTTAAATTAAAAATTAAAAATATTATATTATATATATTATACCGGTCCGGTCCGGGTGGGCGGGTGGGCGGTTCCACACCCGGAACCGGGAACCGAACTGGTACTCACCGGTTCCAAAAGATTGAAACCGGGAACCGGACCGAAACCCTTAGAATCCACCGGTCCTGGTCCGGTTTCGGGCGGTCCTGGGCGGATTGGGCGGGTACCGGGTTTTTTGCACACCCCTAAAGCAAATAGTGCTTAGGCACAACAAGCACGACCGACGTGGTGCCCCAATCTGAAATGACCCGACAAGTCACGAGTGGTGCCGAGCGTAGGCTAGGTTGGCCCAATTCTTTTATAGTGGCACTTCCATCGATTAGACTAGTGATTGTCGGCCAATGAATCGATTGTTAAATCGCTTTGATTCGGTAGCCGTTGGATAAAAAAAAGACCATCTTATTTCGATGCGATTAAGAATGTTAAATGGTTAGAATTAGACAATTGCAATTGTAGCAAGGCTTGTATGATTTTTTTTATTGTATTTAAAATTAACATTTATGTTTTCTCGCCAAAATCTAAATTATAACTTAAATTTTTGTGGGATTTTGCGTGTTAACGTTGAGTTGAGAGGACGAGAGTGATGAACATAGGTTCGCCCAATCTACCAAGAATGGGATAACTGACATTTGCACAAACGATGGGACTCAGGTGTGCGCGGTTGTATGAGGAATGTCTGTCTTAGGTGTCGAATTGAACTTAGTAGTGATCCGGTCACACGAGGGGGAGAGAGGGAAGGGTAGTAACAGAGTTTTTGGGCAAACGCGTATTCCACGCAGAAGACCAGCTCAATTTCCGGCTGGACTTGTCCTGCCTCCCTCTTTTCACATGCACGAGACTCACTCGGCTCATCTCATTCATTGACACTTTCGTAAAAATTTGAATCACGGAGCATCTCGCAATAACGTGCGACGAATCATGGGTCGTGCTGAGTGGCACGCCTCCCACTCTCCCCCACCTACCGCCCCCACCCCACAATTGGTAATGTCAACCCTCGTCAAAGAACCGCACAAGATTTGTCGGAATTCAGATCCATCATACTCCCTGTCCCAAGTATCTCAAATCTACACCGTAAGCTGGCCAACCAATGCGAATTGACCTGTTCCGATTGGACCCTTTCCATCCTCAGATACGGCAAAGTCTTCTTCATTTGCCGTTTCGACAAGAGTCGGGTATCGTTCCCCGGAGCCCATGGATTGATTACCACATCATTTTAATTGTTTCATTTGCCGACAGAGGCACCTGGGCGTCGTCATCATCGAAAAGCCTTTTATAGCTAATTAGGATTTTGCATATGAAGATAGAACTGAAAAGGGTGGTTGGTGGGTGCGGTTTCTTCCAACCCCCCAAACAGCAGTCCAATAATAAGGTGGGGAAAGCGTGAGGATTGGGTATTTTATGTCATGGATGGGAAAGGGGACGGTAATTACGCCATGACATGCGCATTGCGCGGAACCCACAAAGGAATCCTTCCTTAATTCCCTCTCTCTCTCTCTCTCTCTCTCTCTCTCTCTCTCTCTCTAACCCTCTTCCCCCATTATTTTTATATCTCTCCCACAGAGTCTTCAACCACGCAGGCCCCCCATGTGCAAAAGGGTCCAATGAACGTGGTGGCGAAACCTCGGATCCGATCCGATCGGACACGCTGCAGGCCCGTGTGGGGCCCCACAACAAAATGATAAATCCCACAATCCCCCCCATCACATCTTACATGCATCCCACCTCCTGTATTTCTCTCTTATTAGAACAACACAGAAAATTCCACCCCCATACGTTTCAATTAAACTTGGACATCCCGTCCCACCACCTGCATTTTTTTTTTTCGCCCTTTCAACTTCAATCATTGATGATCTATAATTATAATAGTAATAAGAAAGGAACATACATAGAGCAGAGTATGCTACCGAGTCAGTTTGCTGGACAGGATCCCACAAAATCATACAAAGCTAAACCCTAAACTCGTGGTCCACATTTTACCGTTCCACCATGCTCACTCCCCAATTTTCTTCTTCCTTTTCTCGTGCTCTATATCCAATTAACGCATTGGAACAGCAAAATACTAAGACCAACCACCCCGCATCTTGGGAAAAGAATCGTACTTTTTGAGCCTATGCTGAGAACCGAACCCGTAAATAAATAACAGAAATTCCAATCTATGCGCAGCAAAGCAAGTTCTTAAAGAGAACTATTCGTCTTTACATAATACATGACGTACCGCCCTGTGCAGATCGCAACTCCAAATGTCAAGCCCAATTCCCAGCCGAAGCAAAGCAGTGGGAGCCTGGGAGATCATCCACATACTACTGTTCACTGCAGGGACATTGAGCTCGTAATATTGGCCCGCCTGCAGTCGCAAGTGCATATGCTTCTTGACTCTTTCACCACCCGCTGTGATCTCCTTGTGTGTAGCTTAATGTTCACCACCTTACCAGCCATCTGTTGCATAAATAAGCCCCATAAAACTATATCAACAATCAAGCTCCAGCTGCGATTTAATTCGATATATTAAATGTTCGATTTGTGTAACTCTTCAGCAATGTTCCAGATCGGTTGACTCTGCCAGAATTGAACACGAGGTTTTTAAACATCACAGAGATCCCCACCCAATTACAGTTCCCAGGCAGCCAACTCAAGAAGAAATTTATTCTGCACTGACATGTTGCCCCACTTTTTCCATCCACGAAGCAGACAGACCACGATTGTAGAGCAAATATTGCATGTTGCATAGATTTAGTTTATTAATCAAGCTTAATAAGATTTGAAGAATTTATGGGACCCAGGTCCCACTAAAAAATGCAAGCTCCCATAAAGTTGTGCTGTGATTAGTTTGACCACCGCATCATCCACAACCTTAGTCTAAACAAGGCAGAGTTTATTAATACAAGTAGTAGTCAAGCCTTTGAAGTTTGGCACGCTAGGAAAGATCCAGGAGTATAAAAAAACTATTGCGAACTTGTCGATTCCTGGCTACCATTTTCTTAGTTGTCCATTCTCATGCAGGCCAACAATAACTAACAAATAGACAGCGTTACTGTCTCATCATACAGAGGCAGACAAAAGAACCTACAATTGCATATGGAATAACAGAACAAGTGAACAAACCATTCTCCAGACCAAGTCTTCAGGACCCAGGGGCTTAGCTGGATTTGAATAGATGAAGTGCCGAGAATACTGCCAAGAGTATAAAGATTGCATCAGCGTCCGCCAATTTGAAGGAGGTGGGAAGGAATAAGAGACTTAAAAACTGTGACGTCAGTAAGCTAATGCAAAAATTGACTGTACTAGGTGGCGTATATAGGTCATAGGAAATCAATATCAGAAAGAAGATGCTGAAAAAACTAAGCGCCTTTCATCCCCTGGTTAAAGTTTCTCTCATCTGGGGTAAAGCGACTCCTAAATTATTCACAATAGAAGAGCTGTCCTTCTAGAATCTAAATTAAAGAAAAGAGAAGAAAACACTTAGAGGTATCTCCACTCGGCTCTATATCCTAGCTTTTCAAGTTCTTATTTGACGGAAGATATTGCCTGATGAACAATAGAGAGACTCCGTGGAAGAGGAACAGAGTGTAAAAGTGCCTGTCTCTGACTGAACCACCTAAAGAGCAACAGAGAAAATCCACCATGACTCAACAGATGCAAACCTTAGCAAGATTGCTTTGCAATCTTCTGACTTGAGCAGTGCTGACATTTCTGAGATATGTTAAAAGCCAGCCTGGTTGAACAGCATCACTGGAAGAAACAAATAGAACTATCTGCATGGTAAAGATCAATATATGTTTCAATGAAAACATAGCTCATCCCCCCCCCCCCAAAAAAAAAAAGGAAATGAAAAAAACAAAGAGAAGGCATAGCACAACCAAACTGAAGCCTACTGTAAGAGACCCACTCTCGAATAACAATTACGCTTTTTCCACCATTTCCCCTATTGCTAAATTGCATAAGTATTCATCTTCAAGAGTGACACTTCAACAGAACAAAGTAAGGAGACCTTAAGGATGCACACACGAACCTTTCTATAGTCAAGTATCCCTTCGAAGGGAAGCTCCAATTCATCACTTACTATGACTGGGATGCACCCACTGACAATAGCATCAAAAAGCCGAGCAGATGATGGAGTGTCACCGGCTGGGCTTAAGCAGAAGATAGACCTGGTCATACAACAATGATTCAGCTACGACAATCAAGAGCAATGTACCCATAGAATAGAAGCAAAGTAAGTCTATGCAGATAAACCTTCGCATTCCACTCTGAGCTGCTGCTTTCCCAGCATCTCCAGCAGTTCCCTCCTCAATGACAACCCCCTCCGCACCACTCAGTTCAGCTACAAGTTTAGCACGTATCTTTCCTCCCTGAAAACACATCATGGGTTGTCACAGCTTAAATATGTAAAAATAGGATAAAGAATTACAGTGTGTTGAATATAACGAGATAACGAAAAAAAGGTAAGGAGAGCACTTATGATCGAATCATTTGCTTTCATTCAAGTGATTCTCATGACAAGGAAAACTCAGTAAGCAAAACCATGAACACACAGGCACACTAAAGAATCTTGAGCTTAATCTGTTTTTCAAAGTCTTTCATACATTTTACTTCATTAACCAGCTTCCCCATCCTTGTTGGTCACTAGCATGTCTAACAGAAAATTCCATACTCAAGCCTGTAGTTAGGCAGCAGAAGACAAGTGAAACACGCAAATTCTACTACTAATTTTGTGGTTTATTGATGAAGATAGCACATGAAAATCCAATAAATCCAGTTCAAAAACTGCATTTAACCAATTGAGAAGGCACCAAACAGGTCATATTCTTCAATCATCGACCACATAGGCCTAATTTCCGCAATGGGCCAAGTAAATGGGTAATAAATTGACAAAGATATCTAAATGCTCCTGACATGGCAGCCCTACCTACAAATCACCAAGCCAAAGTGTCATTCACACAAACCAAAGAGGTTATATCCAACTAACTGACCCACCCATACCCAATGCTAAAGCATATTTACTGGACTAAAGAGAAAAACATATAATTAAATGCAGTTGCTAAATTAGTTAAGCAGTTTCCCATATACGTTTATTCATGAGGGATAAGAAAATCCAACCGCATTCCTCTTTAACCGTCCACGGAAGAATAGCAGAGTGGTTCTCTTTGCTTGACTGTCTGACAAGCATTTGGCATCGCATAGATCCACATTTGGTGCATAAGGAAGTATTAGATCCTTTTCCAGTGAAACTTGTCCTGGCTTGTACCTTAATTTCAGCAAAGATACATGTCAGCCACAAAAAGAAGCGGGCAAATTCTTGCTCAATAAGCCATTTAAACTCAATCACTGTATTACCAGTTCCCAGTTGAATCCATGTCGGGTAAGAGCCAAATAGCATTCTTCATATTTCTCCGCACAGACTTAAAGGACCATGGATGATGAACCGGAAGTATGTGATCCCTGCCCTCGGATCGCTTCCAAGCAGGCTGATCAGTTACCCACTTGAGGGCTTCCTACAATTGAAGATTGCAACTACATGATATGTTTCTTCATTCGATACAATCGGAGGCAACACGAGTATGCTGGGAGAAAAAGGGTCCCTATTCCCTAAGCTGGCTGGTTCTACAAAAAGAATCAGCAAACTGAAGAACTTTAACACATCAGTAACACCAAACTTATACGGAAAACCATCCCAAACACCAGGAGAAAAGATATCACTGATGCTAGTACTCAGACCAGAAATATTCAAGGGATCCACAGCAGGTTTGCAAAGCATGAAATTTCAAAGGAATCAGGATATCAGCTACAAGGTACTCCCAGTTACAGCCACGTTATCATTTCAGGTCATCCATTGAGAGCTAAGAACTAGCAGGCGGCAAATTGAGCTTCTGCCCATATAAAATGCTAGGGAAGGCATGATGATGCCAGCGATATATGATATGACGTCAAAAGAAGACAATTGCTGAAGAAAGGCAACATGCAGCAGGGTAAAATATTTAAAAAAAAAAATAAACGAAGCAACAAAAGAACCCATATCAATTCCCACGCAAAAAAAAATGAAGACCGACAACCGCATAAAATGAACACGCAGAACTTAATTTCGTAAAGCCGCAAAGCGCACTCACACCCTATAAAGGGCCTTGCATTGTTGTTTCTCCATCAAGAAGAAGCTAATTGTGGTGAAGAAAGGAATGTAGAATAGGTCGGCCTCCTCTTGCCTGTGGACTCTGACTACATTCTTCAAGAGCCTGTCCGATTGGGGAGCAATGAGATCTGCCCAAAGCCAGTAATCTATAGAATGCTGCAGACCCAATTGCCAAATGTTAGCGAAGTGGAAAACAAACGGGTTCGCCTAGACAAAGCAATGTGGGAGGAGCTTCTTACATTACGCCTCATCTTACCAGCAGCAAGCATCAAATTGAGAACAACACGTCAGCTAGCAAAGAATTAACTGCGCACGGGAGGTACGAATGCTAAAAGACGATGAAGACCTGCTCGATGAGGCGATGCACGGGGCTTCCATTGGAGGTGAGATTGAAGGTCTCCCTGTAAGTGTTCCAAAACAGCAAGAGCAAATCGTCGGTGAATTTGCGGGGCATCTCGTAGACGTACACCCGCAGCGGCAAATCGAGCGGGTAGAGCGGATCGGCCCGCAACCTCTCGCTCTCCGACGCGAAAACCGAGTCGTCGAACTTCCCGACGCCGCCGTCGTCGTCCGCGGCCGGGGTGGCCGTATCGTCGGGATGGCGAGAGAGCGCGGAGGGTGAGCGGTGAGCGAGGAAGCGCTCCAGAGAGATCAGGAACGAGGTCTCGGGCTTCGCGGAGCGAGAAGCGGGGGGCGCCGGATCGCGAGAAGAAGCGGAGAGAGAGGAGAAGAAGAGATAGGCGAAGAGGAGGAGGAGGAGGAGAAGGGGGAAGAGGACCACGGGGGACCGGAATCGGCGGTGAAGGAACGATGGCGGAAGATGTTTGCCCGCCATGGCCGGCGGAGGGAAGCTAATCTTCTCCAATCAGATCTGGACGAGGGGCGGCGAGGCGAGGCTAGGAAGCGCGCTGTTCATGTTCTCCCGCGCCGCACACGGAGAGAGTGAAACTAGGAACAGTCGCTCGCTTCAATCAGTACCGGCACCACCGCACCACCGTCAGTCGTCACGCGGAGAGGAGAGGGAGTTGCGTAGGTGGGCCTTCAAATTTGTGGGCCAGGCCCAGGCCCAGGCCTCCTTCCAGCTCCTTCTCGGTACATCGCAATACAAATGAGGGACGAGCAAAAGAACCGGATCGAACCGACCGGTTCTAGTTCACCCGGGAATTGGTCTGGTTCCCGATTTTGGGTGTGAACCCATTCATTCAGATTGGACCGATTTTTTTTTTTAAAATTCTTATTTTCCAAATTTCGGATAGACTTAGTTATGCACACTCATCATTCACGCCTTTCATTCTCACTTTTCTCGGTTTCAGTCATTCAGCTCTTGCGTCTCCTTTGTAGCTCAATACCTCTTTGACTTGGTTCTTGATGATCATTAGAGATGGTAATCATGTTTAGCTTAGCACGATTTTGTTCTATTAACATTGCTCATGTAGTAGTTTAGATTATACAACAACAACACTTCTTTTTTTTTGGTCGAAAGATTATACAACAACACTTTTGTGGTAGTCTTGTAGGCAATAGAAAAAAAATGGAGATACGGCTAGTTTCTGGACTCACTCAGAACCGACCTAGGTCAATCAATCCATTTTCCGAATGAGTCCATGAATAGATGAGCCGATTCCTGATTTCACAAATCGGCAATCAGAGAATAGTTGATTCGAATCCCGATTCTAGAGCGGGACCTGACCACCCCATAATTGATGATCTCCATCTCCATAGAAATGCCACATTGAAAATCAAAACTCAATTTGGAGCTCCAACGACACCATATTCTCCCAATATAGTCAACAGGAAAATCCAAACATGAAATGCGCAACCAATTGCAACAGCTGTTGTCATCATTCGTCGCCTTTACCACCCCCAAAATCAAGAAGTTGAAATGGCACTCTATCTCGCCTCACAAGGAAATGAGGTCGTCTTGCTTTGCTTCAGATCTGCCCCCGCCTTTCTTACCGAATATCACCTCGTCCAGATCCTCCATCATGTCCTGATGCCATCTTTCCCTCCCACTTTTATAGCTCAGAGGCTCTCGTGTCACAGCGTCTTCCGTCGCCTTACTCGGTGAATCCTGCGTTATCATGGCTGGTCCTGGCTGTGCCGGAGCCGCCGTGGCTGGTTCCCGCAGCTCTTCATACTTGGAGAAGACCTTCTGGGCTTCGTCGTTCACTTGCAAGGCTTTGAAGAGTAGAGCCTCGTCATCTCCTGCTGTCTCCGCGATTCTCTGCACGTTGCACTGAGCTTCGCGACACTGCCCCACCAGTGTGGTTGTCAACTCGTCCTGAAAGCACGAGACAAAAGGAGTTCCTGAGTGTCCACATAGACCGACCGTTTAATTCACCGCGCACGTATCGACATTATGAAAAGGGCAACTAGCTTGGAAAGGGACGACGAGCGCGCATTTGGCCTAAAGTGACCGACAGCTCCCTGTCTGAGGCGAAAGGGAAATTAAAGTGAAAGCTGTGGATGCTTGTGACGACGAGAGTGAGGATTCGAATTTGATTGGTCAGTGCAGTGTTATGCAGATGCCAATGATATAAGGTAGCATACAAATGGCTGAAGCGTTCTCCTGTTGTGCGCTTAACCAACGAGTACTACGGACATTTGGAGAGGCATAGTGACAGTTTTACACCCAAAGCTGCAAACTGACCTGCAAAACATCTTGTTTCGCTGAGGAGGATAAGACCGAGGCAAGAAGCTCGATACTGTTTCTTGCAACCTCAAGCGCCTCCTTTATATGTTCAGCAGTAAACGTAGGAATGCGCACATCACGTTGCATGAGTCGGGCAAGGGTAAAATCCGGTTCTGAATCCAAAACTGAAGCTGGTGGAGTGAAAATAGGTGCCAAACTTTCATCATCACGACCCGGAAAACAAATGCCCCTGGCCTTTAAGCTCTGAATTTGACAAGAGGGAAAAAAAGAAAATTTGCTCAGCAGGAAAAAGTTGGGATATTTCCTCCAAGAGATGGACTATACCATACTGCAGCTTTCCTCTCCTCCCATAACATTCAGTAAGCGATACTTCTCTACCTCTATTTCGGGTACTTGACTGAAAGTGCTTCTTCCAAAATTGTGACATCAGGAGCTCATAGACTTTGATGAAACTGGGCATAATAAAAAGTGAAAATCTCTAGGCTCTAGCTCATTCTCCGGTGAAGTTATAATTTCATCGAACCAGAAGTCCACTCAGAGGAAAGCTGCATTATATTCCCCCATTTCCTTTTATTTTATTTTGATATAGATCACCGATGCAACTCAATGTCGAGAAACTATGAAAGACGCGTACCTTGTATGTATCTGCATATACAGGCAGGTATCTGAGTTCCCTTCTTGACTCTCCCCAAGCTTCAATCATGTTCAGCGCTTTGTTCCGGTTACTAAATATAGTCTGCGGGTCATCAATTAACTTGACCATGTCGTCAAGAACCCTCTCGGAAGCCACCTCGCAGAATGCCATGTCACAATTTTTGACACAAGTCTCCAGCAAGACCAAAGCTAAGTATTGGATCCTCGGGCTCATCGCATTTAAGCATCTTTTTACGCCGCGGATCACTTCCCCACGGTCAATCTTCTTGTGATTAATCATGTCGCATACTTGAAGATTCAGGGCCCAATCAGGTCCGTTGAGTAGCTCGGAGGTAGCGTCCTTGACAAGCTTATCCCCCTGGGTGGTGCCTTGGAATAGCTCCTTCACCTTGAAGCTCATCAAGCTCACGCCAGCGCTCATCTTTCGGCCTACTTCAGCCCCACTAATCTTCACATGCTCACCAAATGCGCTTACTTTCTCCATCAAGTTACCACTCATGCCGGAACCAGATGTCCTCAAGGTTGAGCTGAAAGCACAGACATTGAGAAGGGAATGAGGAAAAGGGCCATCAAAGATGTCACCAAGTTGAGGTTATGAGCAGGAGAATGTCTATACTCCCAGGAAAACATACAACTGTGAAGGACATCAAAGAGAGAGACTACCCAAATACGAAAATAGCTCAGAAAGTTGGTCAGATGACACCATTCAAAGACCCTATATTGCAAAGCTGATGATCTGAGGGCAATGTGAAGAGAAGCACACCAGAAAAGAGCACAACAAAAAAGGAAAGAACGAAAAAAACGAAAAAGGAGCACTAAACAGCAGTTACCTGTGGGTGTGCGCAGTGTAATTGATGGTGAATGCGGCATGGGGGGCCTAGTGTTGGGAGTGTAATTGAAGGCGTTCCTTCCTTGGAATTTCAGTCGTCGGCCTGCGTTGGATTTGTCTAATTCCACAGATAGTTGACCAATTGACACAAATGCTCCAATGTTGAGTTGGCCCCAGCCTGATCCGTCGGCATCCCTCGTTCAAAGCAAACAAGTAATGGCCCAAACACTTTACCATTCCATTCACAGATACGATGCATTACGACTTGGGAATCCATTACAAGCACAACGAGTGAGAGCATCGAGTTAACAAAGAGCCTTTGTCATTGTTCTCCTCGTGGGGCTCAAAAACACGGCATTTCCTCCCCTGTTTTTGTCTAGACCTCATTAGCGTTTTTGGAAGTGGAGGACACGGAAAAATGTCATTGAAAGAGAAGTTGACTCGAGAGGATATTCGTGATCGGTGATTATATAAGCGGTTGATTCAATCTTAGGCTTAAAGAAGGTTAGTGATCTTTAGTTTTTTCGGATCTCTTGGTTCATTCATGCAACTGGGGCCTTTTGAGTAAAGTTCGAAACTAATGAATTTTGGTTAAATGGATTGGAATAAAGCTTTGCGGTTCATAGTTCCACATAACCACATTAATTACATTTTGCGCCGTGGAACTCAATCTATACGACCAAAGGCGCACGCGTGTCGTATGCTCAAAATTATTCAAAAAAATTTCGCAAAGTCTTCTTATTGCGGAATGCTTGAATTGTTTGTTAATATGAAAATATTTTCTTTGGAATAATAGGAAGAACTTCTACACCTATTTATGGAAAGAGAAAAATATTTCAAGACTTGACCAATTTAATGCTAGCGAAAGAACGCCGGAAAATCAAATCTGGTATGATCCGCATATTGGTGCAACCATCAAAGCACAGATGATTGATTCAAGAGCTTATTCTACAGACTAGGTTCCATTGCAATGCAAAGAGAAGAATTCAGTTGTTCGCCCAATTTATCGCGGTACTGTTCAAGCTCAAGTCATAAACATGCAACCATGAGTATATATATTCGAATTCTCTAGAAGCTTCCCGAACTACTATCAACCAGCAACACCGAAATCTTTGAAATAACAAACATCTATGGCCAAAGATACTACCAAATCAAGTTAAGAAACCTTGAGCTGACAGGCTTGCGAAGGGTTCTATAACATCAGCAGTTTTTTGTTGAATTCAAAGGTTCCCTTCAGGTTTCCTTCCCTGCGATTCCTCCTCAGCCGCCACCTTCTCTTGTGTCTTCTGCCCCACTTTCCCTGCTGCCTTAGTGACCCTGCCATATGCACCAGCAACCCATGAGGCCCCGGTCAGCACATAACGGTTACTCATAATGGCAGACCCGGCAGTGCTCGCTGTCTGCTCTGCAGCTGCTATTGCAGACTTTGTCTTCTCCGAAACCTGGAACTTCTGGTCCATTTCCTTCATCTTCTCATTCACCACAGTTGTTCCAGCACTGATTTTTTCACTCAGACCAATCTTTTGGTCTAGAGAAGCAACTGTTGCGGTAGCAGTTGCAGTGACGTGGTGTTTCTCATCTAACGCTTTTGCTCTGTTAAGCGCATCTTTACCTAAGATGAATCCCTTAGCTAGCATGCTGCTTACGACTTCCTCTGCCTTCTGGACTGGAGATCCAGCAGCAGCTCCCTTGTTCTCAGTTGCCTGAAAGTTATTTAAAGTATCCTCCTGTCAGGGAAAAAATTCCTCACAGAAGAAGCATCTAAATTGACCTCTTAAAAGGACAATCTTACAGTCGGCACTGCGGAAGCATCATCTGATTGTTCGTAATCTGGCGCTAGAGCTATGGTGACTGCCTGATCGACAATGGTCGCACCCTATGTATAATATCAAACAAGTAAACTTTAAGCAGCAGAAAAGGTTACCATAGGAGGAGCTTGCTATCAGAAGCTCATGCAAGTAAGGAGTATTAATGGACACATCTGATGATAAGATAGCAATGGACTTTACTACAGTTGAACTGTTCTCCAGATAAACACTACAGACATCTCTTTTCCTGCTGTCGTAGCTTCTGCTCAATTGTGAAATGTAGTTAGACTGGGGTACCATTTAGGAACATGCATAGCCTTATCTTCATCCTTACATTTGGACTCCAAATTACCTCGATGATTAAGAACCAAATTATTTTATTTCCAGAATTACCGTATTCATGTCATGCTCAACTAGCAAACTGGTTGACATTTCTATGAGATTCACTGGGGGACAAAATTTATTCAAGATGATGACAAGGTATACCCTAAGCATTCAAGAAATTCCCATCCACACATTTACAACACTCCTTAAAGCAACACTTTTGAAATGTGCAACAACAAATTAAACAAATTCGGAGGTATTGAAAAGCTAATAAATACCGAAAGAAGAGCTGCAGTCTCTGCTCCTTCAGGATTCTTGAAAGTAACATACGCCATCTGGCACCGTTCATCATCACTGAAAGAAGATCGCACATTAGAATTGTTTGAGAAACATATACGGAAAGTATATATCCAGGCCCTAGAAGGACAGAACTCCTGAAGTTCACAGTCACATAATTAGAGTGAAAAGGTCATTCCAATGACTTGTTCTCGGCAGCATTTTTTAAGCAGCCAAATTGGCAGTGGCAGAAAAGTTGAAGTTAGGTATATGATGCTAACAGATTCACAACAGACCTATGCATTTCCACACGATCAATTTCACCGGAAAAAGAGAAGAACTCCCTTATGTTTTGCTCAGTTGCAGTCAATGAAAGATTATTGACTTTTACCGTCCTTATCTGCAATCACATGGGAATCAAATAAATTGAGGATGCGATAGATCAGATAAGAAAAATAATCTGAACAATCTAAAACTTAGTTTCCAAAAGGGGCAACTTGTTCAGACACTTGAGAATCCTATCTCTGACAAGTACATTGCAAAAGTCAGATACCCAAAGTATTCATCAAGAGAGAAACACCTAAGGAGACTCTTGTTAAACAAAGCTGCCCATAAAGCTTGAAGGTGACTCAATTTTTGTCTGAGCTCTTTTAATTATGATATCGTATGATTGCCTTCACTTCCAATTCCCAGGAACTAAAGGGTATTCATTAAAACTTACAAACAACCCCATCATGAGCTACAAGCCTACAACTTAGTGCTAAAAAAAAACAGACATTTTGGGAAGCTTTGATTCGATCTTAGATAAACAGCACCATTGTGTAATTGATTACCAGAAATAACAGGGTTCTGGGCAAGCAACTATTTTCCCTTCTCGATGGAAACTTGCCACTTATAACTTTAACTCAGCCACTAGATCATGTATTTAGCAAGAAGTTTATAATTAGCCCAGCAATTGGAAAAGATCTAGCAAAAGCAGAGGAAGGGGGCTGCAACATGAAAAAGCTGGCCTATAGTTGGTGTAACTAGATTCTGTATTTGGAAACATCATCGTAGGAAACTTCAAGATACAAGTTGTACCGATGAAATCAACAACTTTTATCATGATCCATCCATAAATCTGATCGATAAGCAGATCCGATCTCTCCACCTCAGAAATGGGTGCTCGTATCCGATTTTTGGAGCCCTCCAAATCCTAGCGGTAAGGTTTTATATGGCTCGTACAACAATGACCACCTAGTGAAAATATTTTAACAAAGGGAAAGGGGCAATTGGGACGCAGATAAAAAGCAGAGCAAATGAGCACTCACCGCCATGACGTGCTTTGGGTTGATTGTTCAATTCGCAGAAGAGAGAGAGAGAGAGAGAGAGAATTGAGAAATGGAGCATGGAGGAGGAGGAGGAGGAGGAGTAGACAGATATATAGGTTGAGGAGACGCGTGTCAAGGGACGCAGTCAAACGAAACGAGCAAATATATTTCCACCACCAATTTAAGGATTTCCACAGAACGTGGCAGTGGAATATGGGGTATATGGGGGAGAAGAGACGGCCATGTCAGGATGAAAATGACAAGCAGAGAGAAAGAAGGTTGTGGAGTTGGGTAATGCGTAGTACTTGGCCCAAGTCGAGGTTGAGGCCGAGGCCGAGGCCTGGATGATCGATCTCATCTTTTGTGAATAGTCCAACTCCTCTCCAGTCTCACCTCACTCTGCTTCTGCATCAGCATCGGCATCAGCATCGGCGTTAGCGTTACCCACAACCCCAGCAAGGAAGGAACCGAAGCAGAGGACAATGACTCTCCTCTCACTCCTCCCCATCTCGCTCCCTTTTCACACTCAAAAGCCTCGCACCCTTAGTTGCAAAGCCACTCTCAACCTCATCACCGACTCCGATTCCTTCCAGGTCGGACGCCTTCTAGGCAGTTATGGCTTCATCAACATCACCAGGTAATTCTCTCCTCCTCCGCTATCAGTCTTCCCTTCACTCCCTCTTCTCTTATCTTTACTCTGTTCGCTCCTCGGTTGATAGCTATTCTGGCCTCCAATCGAGTTCAAATTCTGGGCAGTTCAAGATCCAGGACGTCGGTGAAGGCAGCGTCAAAATCAGGTGCCACTGCATCCCCCAACTCTCTCCTCTTAATTACTGGGTGACCCTCTTTCTCACTTGCATGGCAGTCTTCTTTCAGGCTTTACGAAGGCAGAGTCGTCCAGGGTCCCCTCTCTGGCTCTTCTGTCATCTTTAAGGTCACTGTTTGAACTAGTGCTAAGACCCTGCTAGATGCATTCATCAATCCTTTTATTAAAATCGTCATTCCCACGAATTTGGATGTGCTGTGTAACTACTAACTATAGGTGTATCCTGGACAACGAGCTGGTGGTACTGAGGCCGATATGATGGCTGCCAACGAGCTCAATTCTCATGCCTTCCTTCAGGTCAGGTTTTGTCAGAAAACCAATACCAGGAAAGAAAGATCGTCTGTGATGATATCAAAATTAGCTTGTCAATGACAGGGTGTTCACATTTCTATTGATTTCTGTTTTTTCAAATTGCACCAACGATGCAGAGCAGTCCAAAGGGCATTTCTCAGAATCTTTTGATGCTGATAGGTGGCTTTGAGACTACAACTGGGGAACAGGTTAGTTTAAGTATATCCAGTTCTGCTCAAACGCATAAAATGTCTTTTGGACTTACAACAAGATAGATAGTGTCCCTTCACAGTGGCTTGCTTTCCGGAATGATGGCATATATAGTGCTGCAGACTATGCGAAAGTCTCCAGTGAAAAATTATCAAAGAGCCGATCTCTGGGAGTAGGCATGTCATGGAACTACTTTGAACAAGAAGAGATAGTCAGACGCAAAAGATTCTTCATTATTAAGCTTCTGCAAGGTGCTATGCTCGGTCTTGCTTTCATGCATGAGCATGAAAGGTTACATCAGAGTCTTGGTCCTTCTTCGGTTGTTCTCAAGTATGTTTCTGGCTGCTCATTCTTTGTTTTTTAAAATATGCCTTTTAACTCTTCTGCTACAACCACTAAGTCCTGGATTGCATTATGAGAATATTCTGCTTGATTAATGCAGTACCATGACAGAGAGGGATGCTGCTTACTTGGTTCCAAGACTTCGAGATCTAGCATTTTCTGTCGATATCAGGTATGGTCAAGTCACTTGCTAATATATGACGCTTCATCATGCAAAAGGCCGATGCTCATGTTACTGGGCTTTCATATTCTGCTAATTGAACTACTGCAAGGATTGGGAATCCTATAAACACGAAACTGGATGAGCACTAGACTTTTTCTGTTTGCTTTAGGTTTACCTTTCTTCTTGTCATGCTTTTTTTCTTGATAGGATTTGGTTTGTCTAATTCTATCATTTTGTCCTTGACAGATCAATTTGTTCTTCATCATCCGATTAACTTTTATGCCAGAAGTTGAAAATTGAAACGTTGGTAGCTTAGATGAAGGAAAGCTATGTACCCAAGAATTGTGATGCCGAATGGTCCCAAGTTCCTAGGGGCTTCCTAGTTATTGCAATTAAGTTTGCTAATTTATGTGTTTATGTAACTTTATCAAGTCTTGCAATTTGGTTTGGTTCATAGTCAATAGAGTTCAGATTTTTAACAATGATTTGTGTTCTTAGTATATGGCAGACAGCAGCATTCTCTTGATTAATTTTATGCTGATCCGCTGTGGTCTAGGTACTCATACCTAGAAGAAGGTCGCGGAATGCTCTCTGAACAACTTTGGAGACGTGCAGCTGCTGCTGGTGCCATTACACCATTTGAGAAAAGAGCCTTTGCAATAGCTGATGACATGTACTTTTTTGAAATTTTACATTCTTGGATTATTTGCCATCATATAATTGTGACTTGTGAGTAATTATCTTGTAATTCCTGTTCAGATATGAAGCGGGTCTTCTTTTGGCTTACCTGGCTTTTGTTCCATTTTGTGAATCAGGCATAATTGATAGCCTCTCTTTGCAAGTAAGAACTAATTTCTAAAATTTGTTATGGGGGCACAACTTTATTTGTTTTTGTATGTATGTACATGCCATAAAAAAGAAAAGAAAAGTTATATATATATTTTTTCGGCTCAAATCCACATCAGAAGATACATGATTGATGGGACATGGGAGATTCAACACATGATTAACGTTAAATGAGAGCATGCTTTTGAATGATTTGGTTTTTCCAAAAAGTAAAGTGAAAGGACTTATGATTGAACCTTTTGATTTATTGCGAGGAAACTTGTTTAGTCAGGTAAATCTTGTTTTCTGGCCTCTGATATCTACGCATATGTAAAATGTGTTGCTTAAGGTTTCCCCTTAAAAACCAGACAACTAGATTTGTTAAGTAAAGTCAGGAGAATAGTATTGAAATGTTTAATAAGGTTAACTCTGCATCACTATGTTTGGGGTTCCCTCATTTACATCTTGCAATACACAGCTAATAGCTGCTAAGGTTCTTTTGAACCTTGATTTTGCAGAGGCTACTGGAGAACACTTTCAAACTAGATATTGAAGCCACAAGAGAGTATGCTTTATACTCCTAAATCTCTGGTTGTTTTGGATGTGTATTTGCATGCGCTAGAAAGAAGTGCTGCAGCCTGAAAGCGAGATTTCCATTTTGTGGAATGTTGATTGTGGATTGGTTTATTTCTATTTAGTATTTATTACAGCACGCTTTGTCTTGATGAAATACATACTGATGCTGAGAGGTTTTGGAGCTTTGATATGTGAAATGATATCTGTGGCAAACCAAGCACTTTTTTTTCGGCTTTTTCAGATAGCATGTCCTTTTCCTCGCATGGATGAAAGAGATGACAAGATTTGTCAGAGACTTTGATGATTTCTTCCTTTCTGTATGACGGGATTTTGGGCTTTTGTTGGGGAACTGGCTGTAGTAACTATATAAAGATGCTTGTTTTTGTTGTGAGAATTAGCTGTTGTCCTGTATTCATGAGTATGTATCTTCACAGTCTTATTTGGTGTAATTTCCTATATCTTTCTTTGCAGGTATTGTTTGGCAGATGACCGCTTATTAGAAGCCGTGAAGTTTCTTGATCTAGGCGATGGAGCTGGTTGGGAGTTACTTCAGGTTTGATTTCTCATGAGGAAATTATATTAGATATTGATTTGGTGTTTCTTTCGAATTGACATTGGAACTGGACGAGATGTTGGGTGTTTCCCGCAGGCTATGCTCAACCCCGACTATCGAAAACGGCCAATAGCAGAAGCTGTAGCAAAGCACCGATTCATGACCAGTGCTGTTCTCTGAATGTGGAATCAATGATTCATGACTGGTGCCGCTCTGCAATGACGTGCAAGTGGAGGAACTCTATGTTATTATGAACTATTCTGCCTAAGTGCACCTTCATCCTCTGGCCTGGGATGGTGGAATTGTAGTCTCAATTGCAAAGCCTGTGTGCCGACCCAACAGATTGTGCTGTTGCAAAAAGATAGAGACTGAACTAGAAAGAAAGTCGAACTCGCAGATCCCAGAAGCCTGATGAGCAAAATCTAGTTGGGAGAGATGTACGGAAGTCAATAATATACTTTTCTGCTAGGATATGGAACACATTCTAGGACTATTTTCGAAGAAGATAAGGAAAGAAATAGCAGCAGTATAAAGAGAGATGGCGATCACGCGTCGTTGGTGATTGTGGAAAGTGGTGGAGAACTTGAATGCGAAGCTTTGACAGATTAGAGTTCTCCCAGAGTCTCCTCCTCTATGTAATATGCGACCGTCTTGTTTTCATCCGCTGTGTCAGCTTGGTGAATATCGATTATCCTCTATGAAGCATGCTAAGGCTGCGCATGCTTGCCAAATAGTATTTGATTCTGTTCTTTATTTCCAAAATCAGTTTGGGAATAGAAATCTGTTTGTTTAATTTTTTGATTCTGGGCACAAATTCTTGTAAATTTGTGCCCAGAATCAGTTTTGGAGCAGAATCAAGAATAAAAAAAAAGTAGCTTCTTAGTTTTTTTCCTTCTTCTTTTTCTTAGTTTTTAATATAGCTTCTAACGTTCGGCGCGAGGGCCACCCTCGCCGTATTTTGGCGAGATAAAAATATTTTAATAAAAAAATATTATTAATAAAAAAATTTTACCGACCATGACGAGCGACCATGCCATGGTGAAAAAAATAAAAATATTTTTTTTAATTCAAATATTATTAATAAAAAATATTTTATCA
The DNA here is from genome assembly GCA_031216285.1 of Syzygium syzygioides. Classification (NCBI taxonomy): domain Eukaryota; kingdom Viridiplantae; phylum Streptophyta; class Magnoliopsida; order Myrtales; family Myrtaceae; genus Syzygium; species Syzygium syzygioides. Next base: position 226,108 of record CM062252.1, on the reverse strand, counting down.
GCTATGACCAGCGATCAAGCCATGGCAAAAAAATATAAAAATTAATTTCAATAAAAATATTTTTTTATTAAAATTTTATTAATAAAAAAATATTTATAAAAAAATATTTTACTAGACATGGCCAGTGATCAGGTCATGACGAAAAAAAAGAAAAAAATATTTTTTAGTAAAATATTTTTTTAAAAATTATTAATAAAAAATTATTTATAAGAAATTTTTTTACCAGCCATGGCCAAAAAAAATAAAAGAATTATTTTTAATAAAAGTATTATTAATCAAAAAATATTGTACCAGCCATGGCCAAGAAGGAGGAGAAGAAAAAAAGAAAAGAAATAATATTAAAATATTTAAAATGTTATTAAAATATTATTAATAAAAAAAAAATTTATGCCGTTGCCAAATGCATTTTTGTTCTTTTACTATTTCAGGAATAGAAATTTTAAGCTGTTACCAAACGCCTTCAAATGTTCAAAATCAGTTCTCGAGCACAGAATAAAAAAGAATCATTTCTGACCAGAATTTATTTTCGGGCACAGAATGGTTGCTATGCATAGCCTAAGTTAACAACATGAGGGAAGCGAGGTCTTGGTGTTGTTGGATTCTCTCAAATGCTTCAACTTTTTCTCGATTTATACATTTTACTGCATGAATTGAGGAAAGAATGTAAATTTGTGCATGGAAGAAGATGCAGCTCGACCGTCGCTCATGAGGATGATCGATAAGTGATTCGGATGTTTCGCGACTTTCATCTTATACGTAGACAAGATTCATGTTAACATACTTCCACTCAATCAAGTCTCGCACCGAGAAAACATCGAATCTTAGTTCCATGACTGACCGCTATTATACGATCTATATGTTGTGTCTATGAATGCATCTTTGCATTCGAGATGGGTTTTGGTTATATGGCCGAATTAGCCCCTTTCGGCGATGAGCAGGAGCTTAGTCCTATAGAATCGATGAGATCAGAATTCCAGAATGAGAAATGAAACTCACTTGACATCGTGTCGGAAGGACAAGAAAATACGATGGGTAGCTCTTCAGCCAACCCAACGAACATACCTGAAATTGCCATTCCTTCGGACATCCTTGGCTTATGGTAGAATTAAACTCATTGAGATTAAAAGTTGCACGTGATATAAAAAACGGGTTAATTCCATAAAAAAGCACCAACTTTAGGTTTAGGGACAATTTTGGCCCGAACTTTTTTTTGTCCCATAAAAAAGCACCAATTTTAGGTTGAGGAACAATTTTGGCTTTAATTTTTTTTATCTCATAAAAAAGTGCTAACTTTGACTTAAATTCCAAATCTGGCCTTCATTGACTTAGAACCATTAATTATCTAACTTGACTATTTCACATTAGCAATAAATCCATGTAGCTTGCTAACTGGATTTAAAGCAATATTTATTGTTTTATTCCCAAAGCCACAATTTGAAGAATAAGGGTAAAACTGTTCATCTCATTTACTTCACTGACAAGTCAAAAATATCTTCAGATTGAATCTCTCTGGCCAAACGTAATCTGAAACTGACTACTGCCTATTGACAGACGCCATGTGTGAGATTCACCGAGCTTATCACCATAATATTCTTTCTCAAACAATGGTGAAAGTCAACATGGGGCTAGATTTGGGATCATGATGAAAATTGGTGATTTTTAATGAGACAAAAAAATTAGGGCCGAAATTGTCACTCAACCTAAAATTTATGCTTTTTTACGGGACAAAAAAAGTTTGGGCTAGAATTGTCCCTTAACCTAAAGTTGGTACTTTTTTATGGAACAAAAAAAAAGTTTGGGTCAGAATTGTCTCTCAATCAAAAATTGATGCTTTTTTTTTGGAATTAGACCTATAAAAAAGGGTCTTTTGCACTAATAAGATTCTCAACTTCTTCTCTTGGGCTTGATCTGAATCCCCGAACCCACTTTTTGCTTCACGGAACAGATCCTTCTCCATGCTTTTTGCACTCTCTCTTTCATTAAAATCGCAAATTTTTAAGAATGTCAGAATAAAAAAAATTCTTATTTATCAGAAATTGTCAGGGTGTATTTTAGTCATGCACGAACATTATTAATATATTAATGACGAAATGAATCCAATGGAAAAATTGAAAAAAAAAATAAAATAAATAAATAAAAGAAAACTGGGCAGGAAAGAACAAAAAGACTGGCTTTTTACAATGCTTGATGGGGATGTAGGGAGGGAGGTCCGTTGACGAAGCAAGCAAAACTCAACAAAACGCAGGAACAGAGCAAAGCGAATTCCAGAGTCCAACTTCCAAATTTCTTCATCTGCCCTTTGGGTTGTTCGTTCACCCAACAACAACATGAGCAAATTGTTCCCTTCCGTTTCTCATCGATGAGGTAAATCGTTACTGTCTGATCTGGGTCGATCGATTTTCGCCCTAAATTTCTCGTTTTTCGGCTCCAAGAACTCAGCTTTTTGTCTCTGTCTCCGATCTTGTTCAGCTCATCTTGTGCTCCAGTCCCCGATTCCCATTTGCGGCGTCAGCGTGTGGCCAGTCCGTTTCTTAGCGCTCCCCCCTTTACTGGTTTTGCTCGAATTTCGCGATTGCCTCGGCTTCTCCTGCTTGCAGATGTCTGCTGTTTTGTCTAGGACCAGCTGTTCAGCATTCACTTGGTGGTTTCCGTGAATTCTGCGTGCGTTGTGAATGTTCTTAGGTTCTTTGGTGATGACCATTTTCCTTCGTCGTAGAACTAGCTGTTGTGTTGCGTCAGTGCTGTAGCTTTGAAGTTCTAGTTTTTCCCACTGATTCTCGCTTGTTTTCTTCGTCCTGTTTGGGCTTTGCTTGATGATGGGCTCGTGGTTGGTTACGTGTACGTGGCCACACTCTGTTTATAGAGGGTTACTTCTGAGGCAGTCACCCGTCACTTGGAAATCGATTTGATACTCTCTGAGAAGAAGTAGTTTCTCTATGTGGTGCAACTTTCTTGTTTTGGGCAATTCGGCACTCTGCCTGAAAAATTTCGCCTGGAAAAATAGGTGTTGTGCAGGTGGTCTGGTGCAGCGGTGTTCTGTGCGTGTCTAGAGAGTGGTGGAGTTATGGAGCAGTTTACCAGTTATAGGAATCGCGTGCTGTTTAATGAGATTACAGCTCCTTGCTTCTATACTTTGTGAACTCTTCTTCTGCACCTTTGTATCGTATTGCCCAACCGTACTTTTCACTATGGCTGCCTAATGGAAGTTTGAGCGTAGCTCTTTTAACTGATAAAAAGAGATATTAGTATTTGGACTATCAAGTTTTCGATGATTAGCCACGTGAGTGGCATGGTTGCTGTTAGAGACTGAAATCTGGTGATTGATGACATTCCTTGTTGACAAAAGAAAAGGCATCTGGCACGTCACTTTCTCGATTTACTTGATCATTCAACTGTCACATTTACCTTGTTATGCTATCTGGCTTATCCAGCTTACTTCAAGTATCATCAAATAAGTGTTAATGGCTGCGGTTACCTTTCTGTGCAAATGAATTGTATGGTGCGAACGGTCAGTCAGCCTTTGGTTATCCTCTGGTGTTTGCACCTGCACAAAGGGAATAATTTGACACTGTTTCAACTTACTCATGCGAACCTTCTAATGAGAAAAAAAAAAAAGGAAACTTAGAGAGTAAAAAGTTTTGAGATTTCGAGGAGTTCGTTGCAAAGAACCAGTTTTTTTCTTTTCTTTTGCTTACCGGAGCATCTGTGAACTGAATTAAATCATTTGCTATCAGCCATAGAAGTCGCTGGGCCAGAATCATAATTGATGAGTGCATGCAACCTTGGTACTTGGCATCTGCACATGCTGTGATAGGCAGTTCAGCCGTTGCTTTTAGCCTTTCATTTTCTTCTCTGTGCAAATAAAATACTAAGAGTGTGTTTGTTTGAGTGAAAGAATATTTCGCGAGTCAGTTTTCTGGACTTTTACGAGTTTGGTTTGCTGATTATGATCGGTCAATGGAAAACCTTTTTCAGAAAAAAAAAATGCATCCTTAAGTTAGGAAAGTGAATTACCCAACCTGAAAAGGGGAAAATATTTTCTTTTATCATGAAGTTTTCCCCATAATAAACACACCCCAAGATCTGTTTGGCTTGTGATGTGATGCTCTACATCATTCCATCATGCAGGGCAGCTGTGTCTCTGGTTTGAACTTAAGATAATTGATACGGTGCTATATTATATTCTATTGCTTCCATTTTACTTATGAACTTGTGTATAACCCCAAGTAATTAGAGAGCTTTAAGCAGAATTGCCATGTTGGTTTACAGTTCTTACTGCATGGATGTGGCGGCTGATGGGGCATAAATGGGAAGAGCGGTCTTTCTACAGGTTCTCCACAAATATCCGGTTTTTTCTGGGGATTAAGATCTTGATAGACGATGGTCCCGCTAACCTCTTGCCATCCGACCATAAGCTATAGGCCCGTGCGTCCATCTGATCTGGAAATCTTAGAGCGGATACATGGGGATATATTTCCCATTAGGTAGTTTAGCCCCATAAACACTTTTGTCCTTCGAGATTTTTTAGTGATGTGGATATTTAGATGGAGTGGTTGCTTTTGTTAAATGAGCAGTTGGATTTACAGGTACGAATCTGAGTTCTTCCAAAATGTTGTCCATGGACGTGGTATAGTGTCTTGGGCAGCTGTTGACCATAGCCGTGATGACGGAAGAAGTGATGAGCTAATTGGATTTGTCACAGCTAGGGTTGTTCTTGCCAAAGACAGTGAGGTATGTATACTGTCATCGGGTGGTCATTTGTATCGAAGGTCCTTTTGTATGTCATTCTTCCTCAAGCATGATCATAGCTGGAAATAGGTTTTGTGTTATGAAGCTGAATAAGATTCTTTATGGTATTCTAATTTGCCTCAATGGCCTGGAACTGCACAAACATAAGTTTCTGAATTATGATTTTTTTAATTGAAATTGTGCTCGCAGATTGTGGATTTGCTTAATTATAATTCTGCAGATACGGAATGGTCATTAGTCTACATTCTGACGCTGGGAGTGATAGATAGTTACAGAAATCTTGGCATAGGTGGGTTCTTGTTCTTGTTCTCCGTGGCTCTTTATCCTGTTTCTGTGAGCACCAAAGGAACTTACTTGCCCGTTCTTTGATGTGCAGCCTCTTCACTTATTCTTGAGGTTATCAAGTATGCCTCCAGCATCCCAACATGTCAAGCTGTTTATTTGCATGTGATCTCATACAATATTCCTGCCATGCACCTGTACAAGAAAATGTCATTCAAGTGTATACGGAAGTTGCCCGGTTTCTATCTGATTGATGGCCAGCACTATGATTCATACTTATTTGTTTACTTTGTGAAAGGCTGTCAATCTCCTTGCTCACCACTGTAAGTTTCCTATGAGCTACGTGGGTCTATGATAATTATTTGCCAGTTGCTCTTTTGATAAAAGAGTGAATACATGTTCTTCTTCTTGTTCTCCTTTTTTAGATTCAGTTGGATGGCAGTTTCTTTTGCAAAATTTTTACAATGATCCCTTTCCTACTATGCTATTGTTAGTTTTAACTACCAGCACAGCATTGATGGTCTTGGGTTCTTATTTCTATCAAAAAGATTGAATTAATTAGTCATCTGAGGTGTCATGACACTGAATTTTGAGAGTTGAAGTTGTCTAAAACAAAAAAACCCAAATACTTGTCCTGTAGGAGGCTTCTCATGGTCGTCATGAGATACATACGGATTGGTTTCCAGTCGATTACTGCAAAGCTATGGAATGATGAAAGGAAGGTCGGTAGATGGTCCAGATGTAAAGAAGCTCATTCTCTAATATAGGCGGCTCGGAACAAGAGAATCCTCAAGTCTCAGAGAATTAGGAATAAGTGTATCTTATATGTACGTTTTATCAACCAGTTGTTGGTACTTGAAGGAAGGATGCGGATGAATTGTCTGCCTTTACATATATCTTACCTGTACATGGTTACACCTATTGTTGTGGTGAGTTGAAATAATGTCATTTCTTCTCTTTTGGTTCGTTTTTATTTTCCAAAATTCGAGGGTGAGATATAATGTTTATTTTGCAAATGAAGGATGTATATGCCTGCAATGAAATCAAATAACTTATTTTTGTTGTGTTTTCCAAATCGTCGTCTGTTGATGATTCATACAGTGAACAATGCTGGTGATTTAGATGAAATTTCTTACCGAGTAATTGGAGTGAAGAGATACGTTCTTGCTAATTGTTGGGGACATTGGGAAAACAGATATGCATGCAGGGAATGCATTGCCCACTCCCCTGTCATGCATGGATTATTGATTGATACGTGCTGTTGCAGTTGGCAAAGTATCCACTCCTTGTATTTCGGCTCTACAAATCCAATTTGATGACGTGAATCTCTTAATGACACCCCCATGCATGCATGCAATGCCCTGTTCTTTGTCGACTGCCTCATCTCCTTAATTGAACCCACCAGAATTAGACATCCTTGTAATGCTCGATTGTCCCTCTTCTTCTAATAAAATAAGTGTTTTAGGGTGAATCCACCAATGTAGGTGGTCGTGCGGTGCGAAATCAGTTGCTGCATTGTCTCTTTACCTAAAGCTAAATCCAGTCTCCCACCATTTATATATATATATATGTACCTTTGAAGCCTAAACGTAAGCGTAGTAAGAGGAGACGTACAAGTGCGCCTAATTGAGGGATTTTCAACCATGGCGTCTTCTCTGCCGAAACAGCCTCTAGTATTGTTTATCTCCCCCTTGTTCCTGCTGCTCCTTTTGTCCCCTCTTGCGCTCGGGTCCCCTAGAGGGGGCGGCCAGCCTGCTCGGCTTACATACCATGGAGGACCTCTCCTCACCGGGAATGTCAATTTAGCGCTGGTGTGGTACGGACCTTTCGGTCACGTCCAGAAGAACGTGATCCGGAGCTTCATCAAGTCCCTCAACTACAGGCCCCCCCGCGGCGCCTACATGGAGCCTCCGGTGTCCGCCTGGTGGCACATCATCGAGAGCTACCAGCCAAGGAGGAGGGGTGCGGTGGCTCCCATTAAAGTGAAGGTGGTGCGCCAGGTCACCGACAAGAATTACTCTGTCGGCAAGGTGTTGACAGTGGATTTCATCCCTGGTCTCGTCCAAAAGGCAACGGGAGGGAACAAGAATACCATTGCTGTCGTCTTTGCCGCCAGAGGCGTCACCGTTCAAGGCCTTTGCATGGGCAAGTGCTCCCAACACGGACTCCTTGGTATGTACCATGATCAATCAATCTAGGTTTACGGACTCCAGCAACGTATAAACCTGATTAGTTACGGGATGTGACAAACTGCTGTATATGATGAATCAATAATGCAGGGAGGCAGCCATACATTTTAGTAGGTGACCCTACAACCGAGTGCCCAGGGGCGTGCGCATGGCCATTCTACCCATCCGACTACGGGCCTAAAGGTGTGACATTGCAGCCGCCGAGTGGGAACATGGGTGCAGACGCCATGGTCGTATCTTTTGCCTCAGCATTGGCGGGAATCGTCACCGATCCTTATAACAGTGGGTTCTACAGAGGGTCCCAATTTGAGCCGACCGAATCTGGGACGGCATGCCCTAACATGTTTGGAAGCGGAGCCTTCCCAGGTTACAGTGGCAAGGTCCGGGTCGACCCCGCCACCGGCGGTGCCTTCAATGCTCGCGGGGTCAGTGGCAAGAAGTTCTTGCTTCCTGCGGTTTGGAACCCCAAAACTTCCTCTTGTTGGACTCCCTTGTAATTTCATTATAGGGATTTGTTAGCATAACAGCTTTTGGGTCATTGTGAGAATAACGTGTTTAGAGCCACAACAATCATGTATTCATTTGCTTTTCTTCTTAATCTATTCTTTCATTTCAAATTTGTGCACTCGTTAATATTGAAGCTGAGCTATGCTCAAGAAAAAGGACATCAGGTTTACCGAACAAAATACTGAATAAAGACATAGTGAATAATAAATTGAACTTGGTCTCCAGAAAATAAAAATGTAACTTGATTGAACCTGGTCTACTACTAGATTCAAAACAAATAGAAGAGGTATAGGAAAAAAATGGAAGAAGACAATGGCATTAAGTTAAGGCCCAACCGGTTGAATAAGTAATTATAGAAAGCGAAGCCAAAGAAGAAATAGGAGGACAACCGCCAAAAAAATGAAAGAGTCCGTGCGAACAAATTTACATATGAAATTAACGGAGAGGCTCGACCAAGTCAGATGGACAAACCTAAAAAGCAACCTTCTCAGCTAAGGAGGTCAACAAGGTAAAAGGAGACCAAATCCTAAATATGCAAATGCAGCTCTGACCGGAGATGTTGGAGTAATAGAGCCATTTATGTCTCATAAGGGACATAATGGAGGAAGCCTATGGAAGAAGAGATTCAATCTTTGAAGCAAAATGAGACGTGGGATTTGGTGCCAAGACCTAAAGAGGTAAGACCTATATCTTGCAAGTGGGTCTACAAACTTAAAGCCTGACCAGATGTGTCAATTGATAGATGTAAGGCATGTTTAGTTGCTTAAGGATTCTCTCCGAAGTTTGAGCTAGATTATGACGAAACCTTAAGTCTAGTGGCAACATTTATTACAGTTTGAGTCTTACACCAGCAAGCAAGTCATGGAAGTTATGGAGGATAGATGTGAAGAATGCCTTATTATATGGAGAGTTAGATCGAGACATATGCATGGAGCAACCACAAAGTCTTAAGAGTAAGACTCATCCAAGTTTTGTCTGCAAATTTAAAAAATGTTTTATGGTTTGAACCAAGCTCCACAAGCGTCGTATGGGAAGATCGCAGAATCTCTGCTGCAAAGTGGCTACTAAGGGTGTAAATGGTAATCATTCTGCTCCAGAAATCAAATTCTTACCAGAAATTGATTTCTGGAGGAGAAATCTGTTTGGTAATATATGATTAATTCTGCTCCAAAAATTGATTTCTGGAAGAGAAATATGTTTGGTAAAATAAGAGGAAATTTCTATTTCTGGATGAGAAACAAATTTGATAATGTCACGTCAATTCTATTTCAGCAACAAAGATAGTTCAAACTCAATTGCAAAATATTATTTATCCTAACCTACAATGCATAATATTCGAGGCGAAATCTAGTACATTTTTTTTAAATCCTCAAATAAAAAGAACAGAAATTCCAAAATAACATGTTGTTACAAGAAGACTTGGTACCAAATTCTCAATTACACATAGTACGAATCCTACCATACAGCATTACATTACAGAAGGCAAAAAAAGCAAATAATCCTCGAATGATAATAATGGAAGTATAACACAATAGTGAAAAACAGTCAGATTTCGGGAAAATAGGAAATTTATTGAATTTTGCCGAAAAAATCAACAAATCAAAATATAAAAAATTTTAAAACTTTACAAAATGGTTTAGAATATCTATAATCACCCATGTTTACTGAAATTTAATTTTTTTTAAGATGCCCAAAAAATTCAAAAAATCAAAAAAATTCAAAACTTCATTGAATGCCTTAGAATATATGTGGCCACCCATTTTTAGTGAAATTTAAATTTTTTTAGGTCCTAAAAAGAATCAAAAAATAAAAAATTTCAAAACTTCACAAAATGGCTTATAATACCTATGGTCACCCATTTTGAGTGAAATTTAAATTTGTGGGCCCCCACAAATTTAAATTTCACTCAAAGTAAGCCAAAAATACATTTGATAACAGTATGTCAATTCTATTTCCGCAACAAAGGCAGTTCGAACTCAATTGCAAAATATTATTTATCTTAACCTACAATGCATGATGTTCGAGGCAAAATCTAGTACATCTTTTTAAATCCTCAAATAAAAAGATCAGAAATTCCAAAATAACATGTCATTACAAGAAGACCTAGTACCAAATCCTCAATTACACATAATACGAATCCTACAATACAACATTACATTACAAAAGGCAAAAAAAGCAAATAATCCTTGAATAATACTAATGGAAGTACAATAAAATAGTGGAAATTCGAATTTCATGGAATCTCCGGCATATGATTATCCCTAGCCATTTTATTGGCAATACGTTTCCTAATAATGTTTATCTCGGTTCTCTCTTTGGTCATTACTACATCGTCTGTGCCCTGTTCAGTTCGTTCACACACATAATCTGGATCTCCAAATCCTCAATTACACATAATACGAATCCTACGATACAACATTACATTACAAAAGGCAAAAAAAGCAAATAATCCTTGAATAATACTAATGGAAGTACAATAAAATAGTGGAAATTCGAATTTCATGGAATCTCCGGCATATGATTATCCCTAGCCATTTTATTGGCAATACGTTTCCTAATAATATTCATCTCGGTTCTCTCTTTGGTCATTACTACATCGTCTGTGCCATGTTCAGTTGGTTCACACACATAATCTGGATCTCCATATATGGATAAACACTTATCCATCCTATCTTGCTTAATGATGTAGTTATGGATTGCACAGCATGCAATTACAATCTGTGTTTATTTTTCAAATTTAAATGGATGCATCTGTCTCAAAACAAAAAAACGATTCTTTAAAACCGCAAAGGATCTCTCAATGATATTCCTTAATGAAGAATGCCTGTGGTTGAACAATTCCTTTGCTGTTGTTGGTCTCCCATTTCGTCAAAATTCTGGTATATGATACTGTTTGCCTTTAAACGATGTTAAAAATCTTGGACTTGAAGCATAACCAAAATCGACGATGTAGTACTTGTCTACAACAAAGTATTCATGGATTGATCATGAAATGCAATCCTAGCAAAATCATAAACACAAATGCTCATCATATATCAAAATAGAACCTGCAGGTGGTCGAGGAAACTGTAGGTGAGGTGTGTCAAGTGCGGCTGATAATACCCGACAATCATTTGCTGATCCTTCCCAACCAGCATACACAAAAGTAAATCGCATATCAAAGGAACACGCACACAGCACGTTCTGAGTGGTTGTGCCTTTTCTACCTCTAAATCGTGGCTGCATATGTTCAGGTACGGTAGCATGAATATGGGCGCCATTAATAGAACCTATGCACCCCTATCATTTAATTAAATACATACATTAGACAAGATTATGAACAAAACTAATCAAATGATGCAAGAAAATGTACGAAAAACATACCTTGAAGTAACGATTAAACTTTGGCTCAATCTGAATTTCTTCTGGGACAACATCAAACGAATGAGGTATGATAATCTCCTTTGCCAATTCCAAAACAGCTTTCAATACTGCTGTAAAGTACTTGCTAACAGTCTCTCCTAAACATTGGAATCTTTCACATAAAGCTCTATTGGAGTTCTTGTGACAAATCATTAATAAAAACATGGCAACCTGTTCATCTATCCTAACATATCGACTGTCTGCCAACCAACCTCTTGACTTGAGCAAACCACAAAAGTTAAGAAAAACATGTCTCTCCATTCCAAATGCTTCGTATACTCTATCTGAATGTCTATGAAGAAGCTCACTAACTCATTGGGGTCCTGTCAATACACTGTCCCTAATACTTTCTTTCTCGTGCATGGACCTATGCAACCAAGCAGTACACAACTATGCCAACAATATTTTCAACTCATCCTCATCAACGTCTTGTTCACCTAATACAATTGTTTCACTTGATGCTACTTCATCATTAGACCGGCTACTTTGACCCCCTTCCATATTACCTAGGCCATCATGCGAAAGAAGAAGACAAACTCAACATGTCAGTTGGGAAGCCAATACATTTGAACTGATATGTTGAGAATTTAATACCATTCAACAGATAATTATGGAATTCACTTACATTAAAGCAAAGTCTCAACATCATTGCAAATGAATAGTCATAAAGACAAGTCAATGTCTGAAATACATAAGTGAAAAGCCGAAATGAACTTAAACATAAAACGGCATACTATAGTCAACAACTACTCATCCATAGCCTCAACAAAGGCAACTCTCATTTCAGGAAGACATGTCAGGAAGCCCTCTCTCCAAGAGGCATTAATGATAGCATGTTTCATAGTTTTGATGTAAAGAACCTTGTCCAAGTCATGCATGGCATTTAGGACAGCACTCACAGTTGCTATAGAGTATGGGTCCACAGATGTTAAGGACTGTGAGGTGACGGAGGCACTTGATGTTTAAACCGTCTTAACTTTGATCATCTCTTGAATGGCTTTGCAGGTCGCATCAAATGAATGCGAACTGCTCTTTCTCCTTCTCTTGGCATTTGGAGTCTTATCCAACGTGTGACTATTTGGAGGTGGGCTCGCCGACACGTTAAATTGTTCCACATTAGCTTGGGTTTCGAAAAACAGTTCAGGTTCGCTTAGGTTGACATGAATATCATTGTCACCACCACCACCACTGTCACCTGTACCCTCCGACGGTGCCGTGCCTTGTGCATTTCTTATTGCAAACTCCCCAGTGGCGTATGTATCTCTAAACACAACACAAAGCTGTGAATACAAAGGAAATCCGTCCTTCTTGAACTTGGCCCATTCAGTATTAGCTTGCGCCATTTTCAAAATAATGTCAGATAGTACTCAACATTTTATAAATCTGAAATTTGTGGTTACAATAATAAGATGACCTAAGTAAGTAACATCACCTTAATGTGATTTGCCCAAACAGTTTCATCGTCCACAACAACCTTCTTGCTATTATCGTTCCATCCAAATCCCGTTGTTAAAAGCAGCTTCTTAAAACTACCATATTGTCTCTTGAGTTTCTGTGTCTTGTTCTTGAACTGTGGTAGACTAAAGTGAAGTCCTGTTTGTTCATTGAATTCTTTTTCAATGTTAATCCACCCTACTCTGTTGTAGGTACATGATGTGCGATTTCCCTTTTTTACCTCATCTACCATCAGACTTACAAACAATTCGGTCAACGGCTCAGTCCACTTTGCCATGTATGTGCATTTGGGGGATTCCATTTATGTAAAATCGACGAAATTTCAGGGACAAATGCTGGTAATGACGATTCAACTAATAAACAAGAATTAAAAAGAGGAGCACATCTACAAAAGAGAACATAAATTGTACATGAGTAGAGAATTTGACACCCTAAAATAGAGAAACTCTACCAAAGAGCTAACAAATAGTATAGCATAGAAAAACTTTATGTAAATTTGCAATAATACAAAAATAGTAGACAGTAAATCCTAATAGTGGTACACAACAAGAGGAGACTCAGAAGCACATGACCCAAAAGAAGATAACGCAATGACCACAAAACATGTATAAAATGTTCTAACACTTAATCGGCATCTTGGAGGCATGATAGTTTCAACTCAGTTGAATCTATCATAGTAACACCAAATCAGCAAGTTGTAGTGCAATATGGGCCACAGAAAGAAAAAAAAAATTGCAAAGAAAACAACTATCCAGTCACAAGATGAACATGAACATGAACAAGCAACTCCCAAAATCATGTTGCTGTCTCAATAATCCTAGCCTAAAAGATCGACCCACTAGCAACAATCCAGGACTTAAGACCACTAATCCACAATGTGTGGCAATAACCTAGATTACAGTCCACGTGCTTTTAGAGACAGAATAAATCAGGACTACCAATTAGACTCTGGACAAGTAATATTTCATCCAAAATTCTTTATGAATCAATCACACAGCAAAAGATGTAGGTAGACTTAGAGAAGGTACCAAAAGCATAGCTCCTGAAGCAGTTCAGCACACTGATATTCTTTAATTAGAGCACATTCGTACACATCTGATCAAGACATGTACCAACTTACCCTCATAAAAATATTGTAAAGGAACTTCTTACGAAACAATATCCAACATTGCACCCATCAACCTCTCACACGTTAACTTAAAAAGTTCGTACAATGACATCACCAACAAAAAAGGGTCACATATCCTTTATTTCTCTTATCATTAAGTGACTGATCCACTTCAGTAAAGTCAAAATCACATGGCATACATGCCTTTCATAATTTCTCATCTAAAACAGTTTATCAACACAATTTAGTCGAGGATAGCCTTCAAAAGAGATAAATTGAATGAAATGCCATGGTTTCCCCTCAATATCTCAGGTTGATATCTTTCACCATAAAATTTAACCTTCCCGAGGTAAACCCGTAATCTAGTGTCTGTGCTAAAATCAAAGCCAGTGCTCGAGATGCCGCCCAGAAATGACAACCCAGATAAAAACGAGATAAAATCGCCAACTATTTGTGGCAATTCGCCGCGAACCACAGAGCCAGACACGAATGACGAAACAAACCGATTTAGCCACACAACTCACACATCATAGCCCTTTGAAACTGAAATCTCGTGGCTCAACTTCAACCTCAACCTCAATCCGCAACATGGGCGTCTCGTTCCCTTGTTCTGACTTGATTGAGCGAGATTCGCGCGGGCCGCGTGCCCTAAACGGGCAGTCGCATCACGCATCGCGGATTGCAACGAAGGAAAAAGCTAACGAGAGGAGGTGCAATAGTTGGAAGAATCGAAGACTCACCAGCTACGCACGAAAAAACGGAAGCAGCGGAGATAGGGAGAGCCAAATTGATCGCCGTCGTGTGAGCTGGCGGTTCCGGTGTAGTTGTGAGGAGGGATGGAGGGCACGAAACTGAAGAGGCGGGTTCCGGTGCAGTCGCGAGGAGGGATGAAGGGCCAAATCGATCGCTGCCGCGTGTAGTGGCGGTTTCGATGCAGTCGCCAGGAGGGAAGGGGAGGGCAGCGAAGTGCTCGAAGAGTTGAACGAGACGGAAGAGAATGAAAGAAATTAGGGCTAGAATGACCCAAAGGGAGAACGAGATGGAAAAGAAAGAAAAATGGCCAGAATGAGTTCCGGGAAGAGAGAAGCTAGAAAAAGTAGCTTCTCTTTTTTGGTAGAAAACTCATTCTGGAAGCAATATTTGATTTTGGAAGCAAAAAAAGAATGTGAATTGCTCCAGAATGCAAAAATTGCTCCAGAATGCATTTCGGAAATTTTTTAACAAACACATTTCTATTCTGGAATGCATTCTGAAGTAGAAATTTTGCTCCAGAATGGATTCCATGCACGCCCTAAGTAGCACCAGCAAATTCAAGCCTATTTGTCAAACAAGAAGGCAAAAGGCTTGTAATAGTACTAATCTATGTGGTTGATCTAATCATCACTAGAGATGATGAGAACGAGATGCATCGAATTAGAGCCAACTTCTTTGTGTAGTTTCAGATGAAAGAGCTTCAGAGAACTAAAACACTTCCTAGGATTCGAGGTTGACCAAATCAAGGAAGAGTTATTCCTTTATTAATAAAAGTATGCACAAGATCTCCTAAAGAAGTTTAGGATGCTTGATGGCAAGCCAATCTCTACGACTGCGGATGAAAATATTAAGCTACTTGCATTTGAAAGTAAGAGAATTCGAAGATTCAGATATATACTAGCAAATGGTGGGAAGTCTAATAAACTTAAAATAACATGGCGTAACATCGCCTTTGCAGTGGGAGTAGAAAGTCGATTTTTTGGAGAAACTAGGTAAGCCTCACTTGGCTGCAGTTACACGCATGCCAAGGTATGTAAAGGGGACATTTGATCTTGGAATTCTCCATTATAAAGGACCAGTCATTATGATACACGTGACATTCAACTACTTGATATATGTTTCACCTTGGATCCAGAGTAGTGTCATGGTGGATTAGGAGGCAATCAACAATGTCAATATCAACCATAGAAGCTAAGTTGAGAGCAACAACAATGGTCACTCAAGAAAATACGTGGTTAATGCAGCTTATGGAGGATTTGCATCAACCTATTGAGTACCCCATGGTGCTCCATTCGATAATCAATCAGCCATACAGTTGGCGTGGAACCCCATCTGTCAAGCAAGAACTAAGCATGTAGAAGTATATTATCATTTCTTGCTTAAAAAAATTGCTACTGGCAGAGATAGAGATGGAGTATTTGAAGACTAGTGATCAAGTTACAGGCATTTTCACCAAAGGCCTTGGCACTACGAAGTTTAAAGAGTTCCAAAGCAACTTGGCAATGATTGCTAGATGCATATTGAGGGAAGAGTAGTAGGTGAGCAGGAGCATTGAAGAAAAAGATTCACCTCTATTTTCCAAAGAATTCTAAATGTTTCTACGGGGTAAATTAGTTACTAATTTCTAGAATGATGTAAGGGGGGTAAACCACTAATATTTAGAGGATTTAGGGGGAGTGAATCACCCTCTTGTGAAGGTAATGAATAGCCAAGTGTTTTAATTTGTGTTAGTGTGCAAGAATTTCTCCCAACTAATATCATAAAGAGAGTCTCTAACAAAAAAATGTGTGTTTTCTATAATTGAATTTTCGATCTTTCTCAACACGTCGGGGGTAAGAGCTCGATGGTGGTGCTTGAATGGGTTGTTCCCACCTCCCTAGAAAAAATTGCTCACTGAAGAATCTAACCTTAATATGCCATGGCACTACATGTTGTGGCCATCTTGGCCATGAATTACTCTTAACTACAAATGCCCAATTCATCAATCATGCGGTTCAACATCGTAAAAAAATTTCCCGTATTATAGTGACACATCCATGGTCTACAATTTCACCCATGTTGGTTTGGTGTGTTGGTGTCCACATTAATCCTAACAAATCAACAATACGTGTATCCTCGCAGTAGAATCTGGCTACGTGTAAGAGCCGTCCATTTCATGCGCGGTGACAACAAGAAGATAAGATAGAATAGAAGTGAAGTGACATGCCACGACGCAAACTCTAAGCAATTAGGCAACGGGTCAATTAATCTTAAGATACGTCCATCAAGTCTTTTACGTGATAACCCGCGCTTGTGTACTAGCATTCTACAATCATTTGGCCCAATTGGCAACTCCACATGTCTAAATATCCACCTTCTCCTTTTCTTCGTTATAGCCCTTCTATTTATAGGGGTGCGGGCATGTATTTACGTCACGGAATCGCACCTAGGGCGATTCGTCTCTTCTCTGCTGCATGCATACATCTGTACACATGGATTCATACATCAACCGTGTGCTCTTGGGTGTCAACCTCTGTGATGTGCTTAGAATGGGCGATGAACAAGTTTCAGTCGAAATGTGCATGGTGCTGTTTTAGAAGACGTAGTTGGACCGAGTCCGAAAATGCAGTTCCCAGATAGCGAGACCCTAAAGTGCTATCATTTTGGACTGGCGTAGACCTTGATGAGCAGTCGCGATTCCTTTTGGAAACCACTCTCTGTTGTCGTTGGCCGTCATGTCCATCTCCTTATCTTTCTATATCTTTGACTACTGTTTTTCCCTAATGTTTCCATCCGCTACCCTATCTAATACTCTGTATTGCCCGACCCCTCCCTCTATTTCGTTCATAAGAATATAACTTTATACACGCACATACACGTATTTGTTTGGGTAACTTACAGAATTCCATTCCGTCGCCTATACTGAAGTCGTTATTTCGGCCTTAAGACTGTAACTCTTTATGCAAACACAGGGAACGCAAGCATGATCTCTTTAAGTTTAAATAATAACAGGGATCGTGTAAGACCTAATCATCATCATTATATTATCATTATTCCATCTCGTGTGGTTCTTAAAAATGGATGACGAACCGGTTGACCGAGCGTGAGGTAATGTTTGGGTTGAAGCAAGCGAGGTTCGATTTAGCGGATAAGATAGGATGACTTTCGTTCTGTGATTGGGCGAAAACTTTTTCAACTGAACCCTAGTTAAAACACCCACGAGAAAGAACTAATGCAGATGTACTTTTTAGAGCCGACACTACGCATTCTAGCTGGTTCGCTTTATGTAGGTTGATGAGGAGGGTATCGAGAGAGGGAAGTACGTAGAACGATCCACCATCATATCTGGGCATAACTCCTTTGTTTCCGTTCTCAGCAGTATTTGACTATTCTTGTGCCAGAATCGACGTTCAGCAATTTGTCATACACCTTTTCCGATTTCAAACAAGAATCTGGCGTTTCAATGGCAGCGCAGAGGGCGAGCGTTGAGTCCCCAATTAGCGAGCATGTGATATCTTCTACGCATTTGAGCAGTTTTCAACCCATACTTTCGTTACTACTCGACTCGATCAAATCGATCAATGCATGCTAAGTATTATGAATTTTGCTGTTTTCGTTTGAAGAAAAAACATTGCATGGAGTGCTTGCTTTGGCTAAATGATAATGTCGGGCGCCAAAAATCTTAGGACGGTTAAATTTCAATATTTGTAATGAAAGGCTACATTTTGGTGTATTTATGTATATTAATTCCATTTAACATAGAATTCACGGTTCGGGAAATTGGAATTGCCTCCCCTAATGTATGTGTATACATTAACTTGCAAGTATGCCACGACTGAACTTTTCTCTTATAAAAACTTACTTCACGGACAACGTTGACATTTGGTTATTTGAAGGTGGTAGTTGGTTAGTTATATATGCTTAGTAAAGAGGCTTACCAAGTGGGAAAAGTAAAACAGGTCGTGATGCTTCTTTCTTAGCTTATGAATGAATAGTTAAGAAAGGTTCTGAATGTTGAACGTCAAAGGCGCAGCTCCGATACCAATTTGATGGAATAAATTTGAAGGTGAAACACTCAACTCACACATCTCAAGAGAAGGAGACAAAGAGGCTTTACTTACTTTTATCAGTAACTCCTTATTGGTTTCACCTTATAAGAAACAATTACAAAATTGCATTTTATAAGCTTGATACACAACTCTTAGACTAACTCTTAATTGACTCATAAATATATCTACCATTCCAAGGAGATAGTTTCCTGGGAATTTACAAAATATTAACTAGATATAGAAACTTTAACAGACTCTTTGAAAAACAATACTATAATAAAGATTCTGTTTAACTCTTCCATTGAATAGTCATTGACATCAATTCTAAAATATCGACAACTAGGTAATTAATCGACAATTCAATGGTTGATTGATAGTCTAGACGTTTAGGAATTTGGTTTAATTTCTAACACTGAACTCAATGGATTCACTGAATCCTACCGTCTCATACTTCGGATCTAAGCTTCCTGAAGCACTCTTTGGGATCAATGGACTTTACCATCGCACAAAACCATCATGGAATTCGAGTCTGTTTGACCCGCCAAGGTCTCATTGGAGGAGGACATTAATTAATTCCGTGGCAGCTTAACCAAGATCCCTACTTCTTTTGCTTGTGTCGTTGAACATCCTTATTATATCCCTACACTCAGTTTCTAAACAGCATATGTACGTCCCGACTTACAACGCCAATGAGATCAGTTCTGTCTACGAAACCAATATAGATGCAAACTGCGATTATATTATTCATTCCTATAATTCAAACATGAGTTGGGGAGTCAAGTTGACCCACGTTCATGCATGCATGCAGTGCGATCTACCAAGCAAGATAGCATGGACATAAGCATTCTAGACCTGGTTTGGTGATGGTGAATAAGCCGAACAAATAACCATATAAACTTGAAACAACCGCATATTCATGGGTCAAAATTGTTTGGCTAC
The DNA here is from genome assembly GCA_031216285.1 of Syzygium syzygioides. NCBI lineage: Eukaryota > Viridiplantae > Streptophyta > Magnoliopsida > Myrtales > Myrtaceae > Syzygium > Syzygium syzygioides. Next base: position 206,696 of record CM062252.1, on the reverse strand, counting down.
AATTTGAAAAACATCGCATGACGAGAAAAGAACTCAAACCAAGCAAAAATAAAAGCCGATAAAATTAGGGTCATGATTAGAATGCAAGGTGAGGGTGATGTACATAAATCTTCATGCAAGCAAGTTGGTGCAGCTACGTGAAGAGCCAAAGAAGGTGATGTCGGAATAGCTAGCGAACTTGCAATATTATAAGCGGGTACCGTTAGAAGTTTGGTTGGTAGGTCGGTTCCCAAAGGATTACATTCGACAGTTTCGTGTGCGGACTTCTGATTGAAATTATTGCCCCACATATCTTCTTCATTACAATACCTGAGCTGTTTGACCCTCTTAACCCTCTAGCTACTATCTATCCACTACATATTTGCGTATTTACTTAATAAATTTCAAAGCATGTATTGCTTGCAAACATATACATGCAAATATGAACGAAAACCCAACTCATTATCATGTGTATATATGGCCAAATAATTAATTAGTCTCCCTTTTGATCAAGTAAATGCGAGTGAGGACAGAGGACAGAAAGTTTGCTTAACCATGTTAGTTGTGCTGCCAATTGAAATTCATTTCACCATAGAAATTTTAAATAGGCAGTTCTGGCATGCATTGCGACACGAATAATCGAATGCATGACTCTTTAAGTTGTTGACCATGGATCGAGGACATACTTGGAACTTAGCGGTTTACATCTTCCTGGAAAAATACTTGTGCATTACTCCAACGTCAATATCATGGTACACTCGCATATGAGAACTATATGCACTGCCCTGCACAATATAAATGCCAAATTAAACCGCACCTCACTTCACAAAAAGATCCAGCAGTTTGAAGAGAGTCCACTTCCAAAAGGTTTCTATCGCTTGATGCATTAACAATAAACTAGAAGCCGTGGTTAGCCATTGAATAATTGTTACCATTTTGATGTTTGGCCTGCAGATGCAGAGTGAAGTGACGATGGAAAGCGAGGAGTTGAATGGGACACCGCTGAAAAAGGGGCCGTGGACGCCAGAAGAAGACAGGAAGCTGATGGAGTACATAGAGAGACATGGCCATGGCAGTTGGCGATCTCTCCCAATGCTTGCTGGTCTCAACCGATGTGGCAAGAGTTGCCGCCTCCGCTGGATCAACTACTTGAGGCCTGACATCAAGCGAGGCAATTTCACCGATGAAGAGAAGCAGATGATCATCAACCTCCATTCCGTTTTTGGAAACAAGTATGTTATATGCAAATATAGATGATTTCACTTGATTAATTGCAAGACCAAATCCATAAAAGGTCATGTTTTGATTTCATATGCTCCTTTATATTATCAACTCCTGGCTAGATAGGAGATAGTGTTCTTCCTTGTTAGAGATAATTAAGATAATTCTCTAGGATAATTATCTCTAACATTCCTTCTGCAATCCATCTGCAACTAACTTATGGTCGTGGTTATCTCATGTCTGATTGTCATCGATCAGGTGGTCGGCCATAGCTACTCATCTTCCGGGGCGGACTGACAATGAGATAAAGAACCTGTGGAACACCCATCTCAAGAAGAAGCTGCTCCAAATGGGTATAGACCCAGTGACTCACCAGCCCAGAGCCGACCTCAATATTCTCTCCAACTTGCAACAATTGCTCACTCTATCCAACTTGCTCAATAGCAACAATCAGTTTGCTTCCCCTGTGGAAATTAATAATGCTCTGAGGACGTTACACTTGCAGTTGGACGCAACACTGCTTGCTAGAATCCAATTGTTTTCGCAAGTTTTCAGCGCTACTGGTAATGGTAATCCACCACCCGTGAATAATATTGATGCGTTCCTGATGAACTTGGCTGGCTCATCTTCTTCTTTTTCTTCCGGTCATGAGCACCATCTGGAGGATTACTTGAAACATAATAAAATCACAAATGAATATTCCAATCGGCTTGGAGCCGGTGATGGATTTGTATCGTCGGGTGCCTTTTCTGCTTTGACATCATTCGAAGTGAAAGAGCCTCAGTTACCTTGCAATTCCATGTTGAACTCCGACAATTATCCGATGCCATTTGAAAATTCAATCCCTCCACTCGCATGTGCTTCACCGGGTAATCGTGTTTCGTCCATCAGTAAGACCGAGAAGAGCAAGATGTACGAAAATTCTTCATCCACTTCGACAATGACCATCGATCGGTTGGAGCTAGAAGCTAACAATTGGGGAGATCCTCATCAGTTCATGGATGATGAGGTGTCCGACTCCTTCTGGAAAGAACTCGTTCGGTAAGATTCGTTGATCAATAAATGTCTGCATTACATCTACAAATCACTCTAGAAAAATTGATATGCTAAATGATGTGACGGTCTTCAGCATACCTAGTATTATTGTCTCCCTCAATTTATATGATTTAAAGTTTTCATCATGTGATCTCTATCAATGAAAACATTTATTTTACCTTAATGTAGCCATACAATGAGTCAAAACGACAACCACATATGGTTTTGAAGCCTACTTCCAGGATTAATAACTAAATTCACATGTGCACAGCATCCTTATTAAAGTAATCTTTTCCAAGAATGGTAGACAATATAAATCCCCTTAAGTCACCTAGTTACTCAAGGCTTGCTTGTTCTAATTCCATCTAATAATGAATAAATGTGTTTTGCAGGCAATGAGTAATCGTCTATTCGTGCAACCAAAGACATTCCTTTTTATTCTGGAGCTTCATGCAGGGCAGTTGTTCTATAGACGGGGATTTGTAAAGATTTTAAGAATGTAACTTTCACAGTGTACAATTAAGTCATGTAGGAGGTTTCTTTCTTCATTTATGTATAACCATCTAGGTTCAAGCTAGTTTGCAGTCAGGGAATATGGAACGCAGAACATTGGATTTCGATTTTATAGGGCCACCTCTGTTGTTTTGTAATAAGACTCGTGTGGATATGTCTATTACTGAACAATTATCTTTTGTGTTTGTGCATCGCATATAATTTCTTCATCGGTCTCTGTTTATTTCCAATGTCACGAGGATTTGAAAGCGTTAAAGGACCATATCTTTATAATGCAATTTTCAGATAAGTAATTCCTGCTAATTGCGTTTGAATCTCTCCAAATCACTTTAGGCGAAGTCCCAACCAACGTTTCAAGTACCACCACATCCATAATTTTCACAAAATTAAGGCATTAATACATGTTCAAAAGGAGCTATCCAAATATATCGGGGTTTGACATGATGAAAGCCTTTTTTGTTCTACCATGATCCTTACGAAGCTGCAGGTTGATCCATAACAGAAATTTTTTTTATGTTTTCAGTGAATTTTTTTGTTTCTTTTCCATGTCGTATAGATATGCTTACGTTACTTTGCGTGCTGATATTATCAGATGATGAGAAAGATGCAGACAAGGCGAAGAAAACGAAGGAAATAGTACGATTGAAGAGGGAGTTAGTTGTGGAAAAACTAGAGGCACTGTCTTGATACGGATGTAAACAAGAGCTGTTTGCCTTCTTTGGTGAAATTAGAGAGAGCGAGGGGTTGACCTTTGCATGCATTCCCATTTGAGAGTCGTGCACAATTGCTCATCTCACCATAAATCTTCAATGCATAATTTTAGAAAGCTAAAGAAGCAATCTCTCTCCCCCTCTCCCTCTCCCACGTAGCTGAAATGGGAAAAATTCCCTTCAAAGTAGCTAATGGTGTAGCCCAAAAAAGTCAAAAGACGTCGCTACTCATTAGGTAAAGGCAGTAATCATGATACTACATGTAGCTTGTAATCTTATCTCATGGTACAAGCTAACCGTTCTTCTTTTTTTTTTCCTTTTGTAGCGTTACTTCTAAATTGCATTCGAGTTCATGCATCCGATTAAATTTGCCCGTCTTTCAATCCAAGCAATTAGCAAACCGCTGGTGTTTCGAAGCATTTACAGGAAATTACTTTTTTCCCCTCAGGATTAAGGGGACTGCGGTCAAATCTAATATGCTAATCAAGAAGGCTGTGGTAATTAGTAGGTAGGTGATGTCCATTCTCCCTGCCATCCCATTCAAAAGAACAACTAATCCAACACCTACCCTGCCAAATCTGTTTATATTCCAACCTAAGGTATCATCTCCCAACAAACTTCATATGCTTATCTAATCAAAGATGCAATGCCCGAATGTTGCTTTTCATGGCAATGGCTATGTTGCTGCTTTGGGGTGAGATCAGTCTTACTATTGCTGAACAACTTACGAATGACCATCTTTATTTCTTGGTGTTCTTAATTAGCTAGAATCATTGTAGGGCATGCTGAGTTTTAATCAAGAATTTGTGAGAAACGTAGAAAGATGCATTCCTCTTAAATTCCCAAATTTCTACTGCTTGTGAATGTGAATTATCTTCTGGCCCCGGCACATTGCATATTTGCCTTATCCCCAAATTTTGGATCAAGTTGCTAAATGTGCCTTTGCAACTGATGACTCTTGCTGCACTGTGATATAGCGCAAGAGCAATTGGCAATCCTTTAGTTCCTGACTAAGGCTAGGCTACTGCAAAAGGGTCCCGTTTGTCTTTACGAAAAGCTCTGTACTGAGATTGATCCTACAATGCCTTTGCCTGAATAAGTGCCGGTTGTTCCTAAGGGCGGATCTAATATAAAGATTAAGGTTAAATGCCATACGGGGTTTGGTTAACTGCTCTACTTGTGGGAAGTATGGCCACTTTGCATACTCTTATGTAATACGGAAGTTGTTTGATAGTGGTGTACATAGTACTTGTATATATGGTAGCTTTTTCATTTATTTTGGAGTTACCCATGATGAACTTGCTTTCTTTGATACCCACTCATGAGTAGTCAGTTGGTTAGGGTGAACTTGGGATTGTGTGGTTAGGCGTACTGGTTTCAAGTTCGATTTCCTAGCTAAGCACTTGTGATTTAAGTGGAGGGTTATGGCGGTGAGTTCCTATGCTAGTCTTTCCCGAGGAATAGTCGAGGTGTGTGCAAGCTGACTCGGATATCTCGATTACAAAAAAAAAATAAACTTGCTTTCTTTGATTGTAGCGTACATATTACTAAATGCCATTTGAATGTTGATTAAGAAGAGAGATTGCGTTCATGATTATTCTTCCCATGCTTTACACAGAGGAACCTGACATAAAGCTTCCAAAATGACTATGCTTTGCAGCTTATATTAAGTTATATCTATGTACTTCTGTGGAAGCTTTGCAGATTTTACCCGTCTTCTCTGCTGTTACGCTTTACTGGTCTCCTATTTCGCCTTTATTTACTGTTGATATTCTAATTGGAATTACCGCGTCAACTTTATTTAATTTGAAGACACGATCCTACTCTAATTGATGTTTACCTATCAAGGGATCTATCCAAATTCCAAGTGCATCTTCTAAGATTGGTTTTTTTTTTACCCAAACCTATTCAATCGTAACATTTTTTTGTAACGGAAGGTGATGTTTTATTCATCTGATCATGCTCTAAATTTAATGTAGTATCTATACTACACTGTAAATCAATCTTCAACTTCCTTCGGATGATCCTCACTCAAGTAAGTTTGTCAAAAGAATGCTTGCTGAAAACATAATATATTTCACTTCATAAAAATTTAACTTAATCATCAGAACACATTTTATTTGAGCCTACTAATAATGTTAATACATGGAGTCACGCAATGAAATTTTTGCATCATTCATGGATCAAGTGACCTACAGAAGATATCCTTAATTAGGAGAATATCTACCCTAATATTTTGTTGGTGTTAACATAGGAACTAATCAAGTCACTTAGTTAATAATTAATTAGTAATTGCATAAATTGAATCATGATTTCACACAGTGTGACAGGCGGGGGGGTCTAAGGGTGCGCATGATAACTTGCCAAATAGTGTTTGATTCTGTTTTTTTGTTCTCAGAATCAGTTTGGGAACAGAAATCCGTTTGTTTAATTTTTTGATTCTGGGCACAAATTCTTGCAAATTTGTGCCCAGAATCAGTTTTGGAGTAGAATCAAGAATAAAAAAAAAGTAGCTTCTTGATTCTGGGAACAAAAATGAGAATCAGTTATTAATAAAAATGAGAATCAATTATTAACAAAAATGAGAATCAATTATTAATAAAAAAAATTTTACCGACCATGGCCAGCGACCAAGCCATGACAAAAAAAATAAAAAATATTTTCAATAAAAATATTTGATTAAAATATTTTAATAAAAAAATATTATTAATGAAAAAATTATTTATAAAAAAATATTTTACCAGCCATGGCCAGCGACCAGGCCTTGGCAAAAAAAATAAAAAAATAATTGCAATAAAAATATTTTTTTATTAAAATATTATTAATAATAAATTATTTATAAAAAAATTTTACCGGCCATGGCCAGCGGTCAGGCCATGGCAAAAAAAATAAATAAAATATTTTCAATAAAAATATTTTTATTAAAATATTTTAATAAAAATTATTATTAATAAAAAAATTATTTATAAAAAATATTTTATGTGCCATGGCCAGTGACCAGGCCATGGAAAAAAAATAAAAAAATAACTTCAGTAAAAATATTTTTTTATTAAAATATTATTAATAATAAATTATTTATAAAAAAAATTTACCGGCCATGGCCAGCAGCCAGGCCATGGCAAAAAAAAATAAAATATTTTCAATAAAAATAATTTTATTAAAACATTTTAATAAAAAATATTATTATTAAAAAAATTATTTATAAAAAATATTTTATCAGCCATGGCCAGTGACCAGGCCATGGAAAAAAATAAAAAAATAATTTCAATAAAAATATTTTTTTATTGAAATATTATTAATACAAAAATATTTATAAAAAAAATATTTGACCGGTGATGGCCAGCGACCAGGCCATGGCAAAAAAAATAAAAAAATAATTTCAATAAAAATATTTTTTATTAAAATATTATTAATAATAAAATATTTATAAAAAAATTTTACCGGCCATGGCCAGCGACCAGGCCATGGCAAAAAAAATAAAAAAATATTTTCAATAAAAATATTTTTTAGTAAAATGTTTTTTAAAAAATTATTAATAAAAAATTATTTATAAGAAAATTTTTTACCGGCCATGGCCAAAAAAATAAAAAAATTATTTTTAATAAAAGTATTATTAATTAAAAAATATTTTACCAGCCATGGCCAAGAAAGAGGAGAAGAAAAAAAGAAAATAAAAAATATTAAAATATTAAAATATTATTAAAATATTATTAATAAAAAGAAATTTTATGCCGTTACCAAACGCATTTCTGTTCCCGGGCACAGAATTTTGAACCGTTATCAAACGCCTTCAAATACTCAGAATCAGTTCCCGGGCACAGAATAAAAAAGAATCATTTCTGACCAGAATCTGTTCCCGGGCACAGAATGGTTGTCATGCGCACCCTAAGAGACTCTAAACCCTCCCATCCTTCCTCCGCCCCCCTTAAACCCTTGTTCTGGTGCTGGTGCTGGCACTGGTGCCGGTGCGCCTCCCTCCCTCTCTCTCTCTCTCTCTCTCTCCCTCTCCATCCCTCGATCGATGGCTATGGCGTCTCTGCCGTTTAAGAAGAACTACAGGTGCTCCCAAGCGCTGCAGCAGTTCTACGCCGGCGGCCCTTTCGCCGTCTCCTCCGACGGCTCCTTCATCGCCTGCAATTGCGGCGACTCCATCAAGATCGTCGATTCTTCCAACGCCTCCATCAGGTCCTCCATCGACTGCGGCTCCGACACCATCACCGCTCTGTCCCTCAGCCCCGACGGCAAGCTGCTCTTCTCCGCCGGCCACAGCAGGCAGATTAGGGTTTGGGACTTGTCCACCTCCAACTGCCTCCGCTCCTGGAAGGTAACGTAACTCTCCTTGCTGTACTGTCTTCCTCTTCGCTTCCCTGCGATTGAGTTGGGTGGGGGTTTCAAGTTGGGGTTTTTGGATTTCTGTCTGTTAATGGTGTGGATTTTTGGGGGTAGGGGCATGATGGCCCGGTGATGAGCATGGCTTGCCACGCCTCCGGGGGCCTGCTGGCGACGGGAGGAGCTGATAGGAAAGTCATGGTGTGGGACGTTGACGGCGGTTTCTGCACCCATTTCTTCAAAGGTCACGACGGCGTTGTTAGCACTATGCTCTTCCATCCTGACTCAAATTGCTCTCTTGTGAGTAGGCCTCGATGCTGTTTAATTTTGTCATCTTCCCTCTTTTCATCTTGGCACGTGGAACTCATATCATTTTGCTGCATTGTTATCTTTATATGATGGAAGCTCATGACAAGTGCACTATCTGCACTTCTACTGATGCTCTAGGACAATGGTAGCTCTATAGTTTTTCACTGGTATAGGTCTGTGATTGCTGGAACAAGGAGAATTCTTCCTTAAGGAGAATGCTTCTAAGGTTTCATCGTCCTGTAGCAAGTGTCTCGTGTAGGTCCTCCTAGGGGTCATGAGTATGTGGAGACTCAAGGTGTCCAAATCTGGGGTAGCTATACCGTAATGAATCCGACTCAAAAATGTGGTCTTACCTCCGAGGCTTTTCACTAGTCTTAGTCTTAGTCTTAGTTTTGTTCTTGGAGTTGATCTGAGACGGACACCGGCAATGTTTTCAAAGCCTAAGTGAACTGTTAGCTTCAACTAGTGGGGCAAGAATTTGCCATGTATCCTGTCCATTGAACCAGCACGATGTAATTGCATCGATTTGACCTTTGGTTCAGTTGATGAACTCATGAAACCATTGACCCCTGTTGAAACTTGTATGAATTGGTTTTGGATTTTTGTTAGTTGGGGATATTGCAGTTGGCTCTGTGGTAATGTGTCCAGAGCTTGATTGAGCCTGGGTAAGGACCTTTGGCGATTTTGACAACACTGATTATAGGATGTCACTATGTTAAGAGAATCTTTGTCACGAAGAAGATATATCTACACCAAACTTATGAGCAGTGAGTATTATATATTGGTTCATTTGTTTCATTCTCTGATTTTGTTTTTTGGGGGCATCAACAGCTATTCTCTGGAAGTGATGATGGAACTATACGGGTTTGGGATCTCTTGGCAAAGAAGTGTGTCTCAACACTGAGAGGACATGATTCAACAGTCACTTCTCTGGCTTTTTCTGAGGATGGCTCAACCCTGCTTGCCGCTGGAAGAGATAAGGCATGCTTAGCAGTCAATTAATTCCTTGTTTCTTTTTATTATTGGGTTGCGAATGTCAGATTTATTTCCTCAATGTGTATGGTAGTTGTGGTGCTGTGCTTGCTGTTTGAAGTGTGTGCATATCAACAGTGCTAAGGATATAGTGAGTGCTCCTAGTGAGTTTGTCTATGTGGCTATCCTACTATTACGGAAATGAGGAAACTATGTAAGGGGTGTCAATAGTTTCACAGTTTTAGCTGTAGAAGTTTCTTTTAGAGGATTCTGGCACTATATACCTAGGAGTTTTTTTAGGCTGGACTGGTCAAATGCCTTATACTTTATTTCTAATTCACTTCCAGTGCTTATCTTGATTCTTTTTGTGAATTATCTATTAGTTTTTTTTGGTTACTTTTCCTTTGAACTTTATTTCACAATGTTCACTTATGGACAAGATTTATAAGTTGCAGAAGGTATCATTCTTGGATATCCTTTTTCACTTCTAGTCAAGGTTGTATTGAACTGAATTCTCGTGAAAAAAAGGTCTATTTTCTTTTGGGATTGTTGCTTGAAGACTCCCGAGCATAAGTTTATGATCGTGGTGTCCAAATGGAAAATTTGCTTGGGTTTCTTTTTTGCAGTTACGGATACATAACAAGATACTTCTAACTTAGGCAAATGAGCCAACAATCTCTCCTGCTGTGGGTCATAATTTGGCGGACTCTGATCTCATACTAAATCAATTAGGTTGACATTGATCCATGAAATTATTCAGGTTGTATCTTTGTGGGATCTTCGTAGTTATGCCTGCAAGAAGACCATACCTATGTATGAGGTGCTTGAATCTGTATGTGTGATATATGGTGGAACTGTTTTGGCTTCACAACTGGGGTTAGATGATCAGCTGACCGTGACAAAAGAAAGTGCACAGAATATTCACTTTATTACTGTTGGTGAACGTGGCATTGTACGGATATGGAAATCTGAATGGTACGGGTTGTCACTTTTACAACCATTTTGGAATTACTATGTGCTTAACGGCACTAAATGTGCTTTATGTCTGGATAAACTCTAATGAGTATATTGCTTTCATCTTCACAGTTCGGTTTGCCTGTTTAAGCAAGAACATTCTGATGTTACTGTCAGCTCGGATGAGGATGACTCAAGGAGTGGCTTCACTGCTGCTGTCATGCTACCCTTGGATCAAGGATTGCTATGTGTGACGGCTGATCAACAGTTTTTGTTCTATTACCCGGAGAAATATCCTGAAGGGATGTTCTCACTGACTCTACGTAGAAGACTTGTAGGCTACAACGAAGAAATAGTTGATATGAAGTTCCTAGGAGAGGAGGAAAATTTCCTTGCTGTTGCTACCAATCTCGAACAGGTAGTGCACCATGGTTCTTGAACAGGTGAAAGCAGTATTTCACGTCAAAATCACGCTTGTTATATTTAATCTCTCGAGTCTCAACTATGTCCAACATTTCACACTGAAAGGTGCAGAATTATTTTTTACGATGCCATAAACATTTCTAGAATGATTTGCTTTTTATGGGAAATCATGTGTTGCAAGTGACCTTTCCTTCCAAAACTTGAATGTCCTGTGAGAATACAAAGGTTTTAGCAGCGGTCCTCGTTATGAGTGTTTGATTCATACTAACTCTTCATAGATTAGGATTGCCTGAGTTTCTCCATGTTGACACTTAAATACAGATATAAGCAGTAGCTATGCTCATTGTAATATGCAGGTTAGAAATGTTTAGGGTAAAGATCTTCTACTGTTAAGCATTGCTCAGATTCGTTTATAATACTTGTAGGGCTCTTCCTGTTCACCTTTTTTTATGGGTATAAAGGAGTACATAAACATTAAGACAGTTACACGTTGAAACTTTTCTTGGCAACGAAACTCCCGATTATCACCTAGTTTTACGAAGTCCTCGAACCTATGGGAGGCATTGATATAAATCTCAACTTCCTTCTCTTGTGAGTACGTATAGTTGGCTAGCCAATTGCCACATAGATTCCCTTCCCCAGCTTATTGGTGCACTTTCACAACCCATTCTTGGGAGTAACTAGGTGCATCTTAAGGACTAGCTCACCTCTCCTGCTAGAATCCATCCTTGGGTTATATTCAAGTTGTCTGTGCTGTTCTTGCTTAGCTCAGGATCTATAAAGTGCTTCTTCTCGTGCAGCGGGACCATTCCTTACACCATTACTAAGCTTTGGTTCCTCTTGTGTCGTTCTAACAACAGGTACGGGTTTATGAACTTGCTTCCATGTCATGTTCGTACGTCTTGGCCGGTCATACCGAAACTGTACTGTGCCTTGACACTTGTATTTCAAGTTCTGGAAGGACGCTTATTGTCACGGGAAGTAAAGACAATTCTGTAAGTCTGTCTGTCTGTCTGTGTCTGTGTCTGTGTCTGTCTCTCTGTTTGGGGGTGCTCATTGCTGATTCCTTCATGTTGTTCAATGTTGCAGGTTAGGTTGTGGGACTCAGAAAGCAGACATTGCATTGGAGTTGGAGTAGGTCACATGGGTGCTGTAGGTGCAGTTGCTTTCTCAAGGAAGAGACGAGAATTCTTTGTTAGTGGCAGCAGGTGATTTTTTATGGGTGTTATGTTGTCACAAATTCTTCCTATGGTTGTGGCTGGTAGTGACTGATCTTTTATCCTGATAAGCTTTGCCATTATTTACGATTAGCTGTCTTGATTCAGGCCTTGGCTGCAAATTTTATTCTGTCTTAGCAGATGAGTTGTCCCTCTGAGTGGTCATTTGTTACAGAGTGCATTGAGACAGTAGAATGGAAAATTTCCCATTTTGTTTTTTATAATAACTTTGCAAAGGACTTCAGTGTAAGTTTGCAAGCCTTTGGAGAATGCCCAGGAAGCTGGGAGTCTACAAAGACTGAATATTGGAACAAGCACCTAAAAGGTACTCTTAAGCTGTCTGTAAACATAATCATAACTGATATAGCAAAGGAGCATATAACGCGCGCGCGCGCGTGAGAGAGAGAGAGAGAGAGAGAGAGAGAGAGAGAGAGAGAGAGAGAGAGAGAGAGAGAGAGAGAGAGTTGCCCATGGGTTGTGGCATATAACGTGTGTGTGTGTGTGTGCGTGTGTGTGTGTGTGTGAGAGAGAGAGAGAGAGAGAGAGGAGGGGGAGTTGCCCATGGGTTGTGGCATATATAAGGAGACTTTGATTTTCATTGGGTGCTGGATGGTGAAGAGGGAGCAAGAAGGAACTGCCAAAAGCGACATTATTCTTAAATAAGAGAGGCCTTTTGGTGATGTCATAGGGGCAGTCGACTTCTTTCTGTCTTCCTCACCTGTGCTGTATGGTTGGTAGATTTTCGTTTGAGATACCAGCTCCAAATCTGCATGAGTCCATTCTTCGACTCAGTGGGCGCCCTTCAGTAAATTTGTTGCACCATGAATTCTTCCCTGAAGTTCTACCTATGAATGTATGAGTTGTCTTAAACTATTTCTTTGTTCTCTGTCAGTTTCTTCATGTATGATCATAGTGACAGAGACGTGTACTGATATTACAGATATGTAGCATAACGTTCCTCTCCAACTTCCTGCAATTAAGTGATTCTTAATGATGAGAGAGTAACATTTAGTTTTTTCTCTTTGAGTGTTTGTTTAGCGATCGTACACTTAAGGTTTGGAGCTTGGATGGCATCTCAGAGGATGGTGTAGACTCCAAAAATTTGAAAGCAAAAGCTGTTGTGGCAGCTCATGATAAAGATATTAATTCCGTCGCAGTTTCACCAAATGACAGTTTAGTTTGTTCTGGTTCTCAGGTTAGTGTCTCACAAGGAGTTACTGAGATCATATCTTGATCATGCATAGATAGTTTGTCAAAGTGATAGGACTTTCATATTTGGAGATAGATTTCACGAATGATGTTTTTCCTATGGATATCTTTGGTTTCATTGCACCTCGACTGTGATCAGGATCGTACAGCTTGTGTTTGGAGGCTTCCAGACCTGGTATCTGTAGTAGTACTTAAAGGGCACAAGAGGGGGATTTGGTCTGTAGAGTTTTCACCAGTAGATCAATGTGTGCTCACGGCATCTGGCGATAAAACAGTGAAGATATGGGCTATATCTGACGGTTCTTGCTTGAAGACCTTTGAAGGGCATGTCTCTAGTGTACTAAAAGCATCATTTCTCACATGCGGGATGCAGTTTCTTTCTTGTGGTAAGATATTTCCATCTTGCGATGCTCTCGAGTCGTTTTCACTAAGCCCTTGATAAATGCCTGCAATTTTTCAGGTGCTGACGGCTTGGTAAAGCTGTGGACTGTCAGGACAAATGAATGCATTGCTACTTATGATCAGCATGGTGATAAGGTGCTGAACCAGATTTGATTTCACTACTTGTTTCCTTGCTGGTCCTAGAGAAAAAAGGAGATTCTCCTTTTCAAACATTGATGCTACACTAACGCACGACGTGCTTGGTCAGCTTGATTTACCATATTGTTCATTTGTCATTTTTGGATGCATCTCATCTCCACACTTATAAATGGTGATTCTTGTCTAGTGTCCCTTGCTTGTGATGTGATAGAGCTTGCACAATTAGTTTCCAGTTTTAGATTTACAATCTTCCCTCTGCTACTATTTTTTCCTTTCTATTGCTGATAAGATTTGCAATGATCAGGTGTGGGCTTTGGCTGTTGGAAAGAAAACCGAAATGCTCGCAACGGGTGGCAGTGATGCTGTTGTAAATCTCTGGTATGATTCAACTGCTTCTGACAAAGAGGAAGCTTTTCGTAAAGAGGTGAATCATCTTTGCAATCCATCAAGTTGCTCTATGTGTGTGTGTCTGTGGGAAGGAGAGACAGAGAGACTGCCGGGGGAGGGGGTTCTTGGTTTACATCTGATTTGTGTTATCGAGCGTTACTATGTTGTTCATCCTTCCACTTTGGTAGTTTTCTCTGATTCTCCTTTTTCGTTGTTTTTCTATCCTTTTTTGGTTCTTGTGACCTCTTTTCATGAGGTAGTCTCATTTGTTAAGGCAGCAATATTATGCATGAGTTACTAGGCTCAGGGTCATTCAATCACCTAGATGCAAGATCCAAGCTTCTGTAGGGTATCGTACTTCATCATTCTGTATATTAATGTATGACTTTCAAAGAGTGTTTGCATTGAGGGTGATAACTCTTGGTTTCTTATCAACAAAGTTTCTTTTTTCTTTCAACAAGATAAAGAGGCAAGTGCAGCTTCTTGAAGTCGGCAACCCTAAATAGAATTTTCCTGGTGAAATTGTTAACTTACAGACCTGGTCATTAGATTGACAATTGAGCCTTATGTACCAGCTCTGAATGATAACTTTTCCCAAGTTGGCTAGGGGATTGAAGTAGCTCGAGTCAATTTCAACCTCTTCGTTGAACTGGTCAAACTGGCTGGTTTTCTAAGCATTGGTGTGTATTGAACAAGGTTGAATTTTGAGTAATATAAAGACAAGTTTGTATGGTGAAGATGTGATTAGTTAGCATTTAGTACTTAAGCTTTAATTGGTGACTAGTTTCTCTTTGGATTTAACTTCGCTTTGTATTTTCAACTTGGTTTTAATACAAAATATACATGATGATGTTGATGCAGGAAGAAGGGGTTTTGAAAGGTCAAGAGCTAGAAAATGCAGTATCTGATGCTGACTATACCAAAGCGATCGAACTTGCTCTTGAACTTCAGAAGCCTCACAAGTTATTTGAATTATTCTCCGAACTTTGCAGGTTAGTCATATACTCTTTTTTATCTGAATGCATTCTTTCCTTGTACTTAAGAAAGTTATTTGCAGGACGAGAGAAGTTGGCGATCGTGTAGAGAGAATACTTTCTGCTCTCGGTGGTGAAGAGGTTCGAAAGCTTCTTGAATATGTCCGGGAATGGAATACGAAGCCAAAATTGTGCCATGTAGCCCAATCCGTGCTATCACAAGTCTTTAGACTTATTTCTCCAACGGAGATAGTTGAGGTGGTTGTCTTTATTAATCTCTTCCTTTGACTCTTCCTTTTTCCTTAATGCTGAATATACATGGTAGCTGCATATGTTGACATTGATTAGTGATTCTTTTGACATCACATATACAGAATCACTTTCTGAATTATTATGGCCGAGTTTTGTTGCCCTATGTAATCTAGATAGATATCTTCGATGGAGGATTTGGTTGGTTGGAAAGTGCATTTAATGAAATGTGATATTATCGTACGTGTGCTTTGTTGAATCTAGACAACTTTCTGTTAAAAGGAGCAAGCAGCCTTGGTGGCATTCTATAGATGATCAGTTCACTAATTTGGTTCTTTGGTCTATAGATTAAAGGCATCGGGGAGCTACTTGAAGGTCTCATTCCATATTCTCAGAGGCATTTCAGCAGGATAGACAGGCTTGTGAGAAGCACGTATTTGTTGGATTACACATTGACAGGAATGTCTGTTATTGAACCTGAAGTAGACAGGCGGGCAGTTGATGATGGGTCTCCAGTGAGCCAAGGCCTCGAGAAGCTAGAGTATGGTCTTTTGGGAGAAAATGTTGGGGAGGAGAAAAATCAAAACAAGGAGCTGGAAAGTAACGCATCCAAGAAAAGAAAAATACCGAGATCTAAAGATCGTCCTAAGAAGAAATCAAAGAAGGTCGCTTATGCAGATGCAGCAGCAATCTCTCTAAGAGCTTGAATCACAGGTCCAGAGTTTGAAGTGTCAAGTATAACGAGCATCGCAGCGAGGACCCTACTGATGTTATTCCCATTCTGCATTCCCAATGCCAAAGGAATGTACCCTTTCCAAGGGTTGACGCAGTACAGTATGCCCTCCTTTTGGTGCTTCTATTTTTCCCTTGAAGCATTGGCTGTCCAAACAATTAATTCTTCCTAGGGCTGTTGTACGTTCAAGTTCTGCTATAAGTGAAAAAAGGTTTTGCTATAAGGAACAAGTGCCATTATACAATGGAGAATTTTTTTTTTAACACTATATGAGCTTTCTAGCTACAGGGTCCGATGCGAGGTTCATAACATTTTGTCCTGACGCGCAATTTCACAGGAAAACTGTTAACCTAGCCAAAAGAAAGGGAAAATCAACCAGTCATATAACTGTATCAATAATTGCCCAAACCAAGAATAAGCTGAAATATCGTAACCTTCGACTTCCTTCCAAGGCAATAACAGGTAACTCCCTCTTCCTCGCAAATATTTTATCCGAGTAAAATTGGATCTTTAGAGTCAATTTACAAGGAACATCTGTACAGCACAAACAAGCCGATAAGGTTTCATGACATATCGTTCAAAAATGACATGGTAAATGTCATTACTTGAATCTTCATTCGTCATGTAAGTCTTATGCACTCAGTGTCATGGATACAATTGAAGACAGCTTGAACTTCCTCACTTTACTGGAGTTGGTTAGTTGGAAGAGAATTTCAGTGCTTGATCTCACAGTCACTTCCACCCACTCTGAAGATGAGGCTCCTTCACTTCGATAATCACGAGGAGAGTACAAAACCTGGAGCCTCGATGGAGCTGCCATTGCACATGAAAAGTCATATCGATATGTTCAAATAACACTTCATACGAAAAATGATTATCCTATGAATACTTGATGACTTCACGACCCCAGACAATTTGTTTCTACCAGGCTAGCCTCCCCAGACTATGCTCTATAGTAATCAGGACTAAAAGAAAGGGCTGTTCTTTTCTCCATTCTTGGTTGGTCTTATACTTGGTGGGTCACAAATATAGACATTACCCACATGAAAACTTCACTAAAGAAATGTCGGTGTTGCCAATTTTATGATCAGAAGCCTAGTTTAAAGCAAATTTCCTCCAACTAACAAGGGCAGAAAATATAGCCTAGTCTAAAAGGTAAATACCACCAAAGAAATGCTCATGAGATTACCAAATCCAAACATGCTTGTCTTTTGGATGATCAAACGACCAATTTTTGTTCTTCTGATATTTCTCAGAATTTGCATGTCTTCTTGTTTCCCTTTAAATTCCAGGAACTCACCCAAGACGTACTTATTCCCTTTAAGCTCCAACCTACATAAGGGTAAGAATGCAATAGAGCTTCATAAAAGCACAAAACTCAGAGGAATGTCATGGTTCATAACAATAGCCAAACATGATGAAAGTTGTGCCACTCATAATCTATGGGCTAATCCCTTTCCATTGGTCTTCTCATGTCCCATTGCAATGTTCCTTACAAGCACGTGCAGATGCATCACATCACATTTTGTAGAGAAAGGTAAGTAGAAGCAAAATATTCACAATGAAAGTAAAAGAATAAATTATCTAAATCTACGTGTAAAAGATATATATGTTTTGAGAGGTTTCAAGGGTTTCACTGTAAAAAAAGTCCCAAGTGCTTGCCTTACAAACTTTTAAGAGGAAAAAAGCGTATAACACATCTGCCTAAATCATCAGACACACGTTCATAACAAGTTCTAAAAAACTTGTGGATGAAAGTTGTGAAGACCGCTTCTGCTAAATTATGCATAACAAAACTAAAACTGACATTTTTGAAAAAAAGGTTTTTTTTCATAAACTGATGTTGAGCAGTCTTAATATAGACAATCACGGGCCTAGCGGCTTGCCAAACTCAAAGGTCCAATGGGCAGACCTAAGGAAAAGCCCAGCCCAACCTCATTGGCCCAAGCCAGGCCTCACCAGCCTTGTGGAATAGCATGTCATTTACTTCTTCTAATAGTGGGTGAGCCTCAGGCAACAAAGTTAGGACTGACTGCAGAACGTGCCTGCACGGCCGGCCCATTTCTTCCAGCCTTCTCAAACATATTTCAACTACAATTCTTAATATTTGATTATCCTTCTTCCTTCTCAATTCTCACACACATTTCTTCCTCCACATCATCATTTGGCAATCACCTAGTCTCACATTAAATTGAGAGGAGGGTCCTAGAAGGTTTTAACTTCCAGCAAATGAAGCTAATATCTAGCATACAAAAAGCACAGTTAGCTGATGTCTCTATTCCACATTGACCATATCCTAAACATATGATCTAAGTTGTGATAGGCAATAATGTGTGCTGTATTAGCTATCATGTTAAAAGCCGAGCTTATAACACTAGACACCTATTAACCAGTGAAGGAAGCCATCAATTCAATATATCCTAATGCCTATTAAATGCTGGTATTTCGTGTTGAATACAAAATTATAAACATCCATAAACTAACAAACAAAGAAAGGCCTGGCAGAGTTTGCACATTACCCTTGCTCGAATCTAGAGGGGTTTTTTTCTATTCCTATCAGTTGTCTATACTTGTTAGCTTTAAATACAGATATCTGTCATTAGTACCTTTAGAACAAAGAACACAGGTTACCATGCGCAAACACATTAGTAAAGGGACTATAAGTCGCCATTCTTTTGATATGTTCCATCGTTTTACAGAAACCTATATTGGCCGGACATGATTGCGCTATTGGCTCAGTCAGGTCAAACCCAATGCATCCCATCTTTCATCAAGAAAAGCCAAAAAAGAAGAAGACGACCAGACTAAAGTCTAGTTCCTGGTTCAACTAGATATACCAGCCGGTCTAGTCTGGATTTTGATTTGCTGATTACAAGCATAATGCATGAGATCACTAGGTCAGCTTCTGCGAGTCAAGCAACTTAACAAGGATGTCAAGAAAAGATCGATAGCAATATCACCATAGTGTACAAAACATACTGCACACACGCATTGGCCAAATTCAACAATCATATTCATTAAACATAAGAAACGAACCTATCCCACATCGGAGCAGTGCCGAGAACAAAATTAAGTTGCTGATGCATGGTTTCCTGCATCTCTTTCTTGGCACCACGGAAAGCTCCCTTGATCCAACCAGAAAGCGTACTTTTTGATTCTGGTTTCAACTGTGCCCATTGTTCATATGTAATGACCTCTGGTGGAAAATAGTCCGAGGGCACTATACTATAGGAACTGAGAAAAGAAAAGAAGACTTAAGCAATCTCTAGCATGATGGCCCAAAAACCTACATATGAGGGTGGCTTAAAATCAATGTATAGATTCGATTGTCCGACTAAGTCACAGTCACTCCAATCACTTTTGTCGTCAACCCCCAAGCAGACTCTATGGTGGATGAGAATATCTTGTCTCAGCACATCGATTAGATGTCGGACTTGCATTTGCATGAGATGCACCTTATTTAAGTTTCCTTCTCATTGACTAGCGGTTGCACTCACCAACAATCAAAGAATGAAAAAGGGTCAATGAAGACCAAGACAAATAGTTGTGCTTAAGGTTATAATAAAGGGCCCGTTTCAATCAACTATTTGCTTTCAAATAGCTGCCATGGGGCAGTCAATGAAAGTTCTCTTGATCTATACCAGAGCAATGCAATGCTCATAAAGAAGGTACTTGAAAAGTTACAATTCCTGAGGCCATTAAACTTGGTCAATCATAAATAATTATCCCATGCAACAAAAAGTCTTGCAAATGAGCAGTTATTCCAACAATGCGACACGCCCCTGATATTTGAAAATGTAAAAATCCAGAAAACATGGGTGAAATCACTCTACAGACAATTACATTATCAGCAGAAACCGTAATAACATACCAGAACTTTGGGTTAGGAAGAACAACTTTGGAAGAAAAGTATCCATCAGGTAAAGCAACTCCTCTCTGTTCAAGATATGATTCAAGAACCGAAGCTGCCCTCTTAGCCTCTGCAACCTGAAATTTAAGAAACAGACGAAGCGTCAGGTTAAATCAAATCCCGAAGTAGTTGATGAGAGTGAAGTAAATAGGACGTACAGGGTCAGGATGCGATTGCTCTTTGTAATGAGATCCATCTAAACAGACCCAGCTTCCATCTGGGCGAATAGAAATGACCCCGGCAAAGTTCTTAACAGAAACCACCACAGCTTCCCTGAAATTGGGCAAAAAAGAAAGAGAGATACAAATTGTTGAGGAATAAAGAGGAAACTGGAAAAAATTATTACTCCAAGAAAGTCCAAAGTGGTCGAGAGAGAGAGAGAGAGAGAGAGAGAGAGAGAGAGAGAGAGAGAGAGAGAGAGAGAGAGAGAGAGAGAGACCCTTTAGTGACGAGGACCAAGTCGATGTGCTGCCTGGAACCGGTGTCGGGGTCGGGAATTCGGAGACCGACGTAGGCCTTCCCGCCATACAGCTTCTCAAGCCTATCCCACAGAAAACACGAATCAACCAAACTATCGATTGACTACCACTTTCGCGATCAGATCAGCTGAGCTCAGCTCAGCTCGTGAACGCTGGCTGGAACTCCGATCACATGACGCGAGCGGGAAAGGAGAAAGAAACGAAGCAGCGGGAGGAAAAGGGTAGGGAGTACCGGGAAGCGACGGAGAAGAGGGCATTGGAAGCGGAGGAGTCGAAGTCCAAGAGGTCGTCGTCGCCGGAGAAGAAGCGGCGAAACAGCCTGTAGATAACCAACCCACATACGATTTGCACCCACATGCTGCGAGAGAGATGAGAGAGTGAATGGAAATCTTGAGGAGGATTTTGTAACTCAATGGAAAGGCACAGAAGGATTCCGAGAAGAAGAAGAAGATGAAGGAGTCTTGCTGGATGACAAGTGAACACGGCCCCCTCTTTTAGTGGTGCGCGACTGTGTAAAGCTTAGGCACTAAGCAAAAGCCGAAAAAAGAAAAAGGGCAAAAGCCCAGCCCACGACCGAGCCCTGCAAGCCTTCGTCGCCGTCCGAACACGGAGACAAGACGGGGTGACATTCGTACACGAGAGATTGCTTCGTCTTTTCCCCATGGATTGGGCCGTCGGTGCTGCCGAATCCGGATTTGCACTCCCCCGTTTGGGGGCCCAAACGCGTGACGCCATTCTCCCAATCCACATCCGTTTGCCTTCGTCATCTTCTTCCTTCTTTCTTCTTCTTCTTCATCCATCCTCCTCTTCCTCCTCCACCACCGCAGGTGATTTTGTGATCGACCGGCCGGAGAAGAGAGAGAGAGAGATTCACCCGGTGAGCAGCGAGCAAACAGCGCCTCGATTTCAGCCATTTCGAGGATCAAATGAAGTGTCGTGCCCCTGCTGCTGTCGTCGTAGCTAAATGTCCTTGTGCCGTGTCCCATGGAACCTCATGACCCCACTCCTCCCAAGGTACGTCTGAGGTCTGTCTGGACCCCTTCTTTCCCCTTCTTCGTCTGATCCCTCCCAATTTTACTCCCTCTGGCTTCTGCTCTGTTGTCGAAACAGCTCAATCTGAGTGTCTGCTCGATCAATGTGGTGGATTGGCTCGGTTCCCTTTTGTTTGAGCCACTTGCATTTGTTCGGTGAGCAAAATTGGGGTTCCTGCTGACTTCTGCTGCCCCCCTATAATTGGATTCTCGCTCTCTAACGTAAGCGATTAGTTGTTCGAGAGAGAAGGAGGAAAGGAGATGGGTGGGCAGGGAACAGGCAAATTCGAAAATTTAGCATCTGCCACGTCAAAACTTAGCATTGGGTATGCTGCTTTAAGTGCGTGCGTTCTAGTCTAGTACACAGATGATGGGAATGACAATCTGGGATAGCAACACACTGCTTTATAAGGTTACAGATTTTGGGAGACATTAATCACTAGCTACAGATGCAGCCAGTAACCCTGTTGCCTGTCAATTATTTCACCGTATGACTTCGCATTTTTTTTTTTTGATTTTATATAGGTCTCATGTCAGCCAAATGAGTTGCCATCAAGTTCTCAATTCGATTGCCATGTGCTCAAAAACTGTAGCTTCTGCTGAAATGATTCTCTGTCTATTAACTGTCTTTTGTACTTATACATGGTGATAGCCTTCAATTCTAAGCATTACTTTTGCAATATGTTGGTCTACTTCTGTTTGATCTGACAAATGATCTTTGCTTCGACAAAGGATTACTACAAAATTTTGGAGGTGGACTATGATGCAACTGACGACAAAATCAGATTGAGCTATCGGAGGCTTGCATTGGTCTGTGGCTACTTCTCCATCAGTGGGCTCTAAATGCTTTCCTTTTACTCTTTATTATTGAAACAGTATCTG
Source organism: Syzygium syzygioides (assembly GCA_031216285.1). Classification (NCBI taxonomy): domain Eukaryota; kingdom Viridiplantae; phylum Streptophyta; class Magnoliopsida; order Myrtales; family Myrtaceae; genus Syzygium; species Syzygium syzygioides. The sequence continues at coordinate 184,640 of CM062252.1, read as the reverse complement.
GTCAGTGGATTACCATCTTTGGTTCTCTATAATGCACAGTTTGCTGACTTCATACTATACTTTGTCTTGTAGAAGTGGCATCCTGACAAACACAAGGGTGATGATGCTGTGACCTCAAAATTCCAAGAGATTAATGAAGCTTATAGTGGTAATGCTTTAATGTGAACTTGGTGCCTATTGCTTTCAATTGACTCAACCCTAGAATAGGATAGTTGGTCCAACTACACAAGTACATGAAAAATGTTATTCTCATTGCCTTCAGCAGTGGATCCCTTAGGATAATGGCACAGTCATTAACGGTAGATGGAACTTGTCAATGGCACAGAAGCAATCTGAATCCTCGGGTAGACCATCACAAGAATATGAAAGCTTTTGGTCGGTGCAAGTCACATATGCCGATAATTTGGAATTGATAGAAAGATATGTGCTGAGCTGCTGCCGTTGAACTTCTTTGCTATGATAGTTGGTAAATCAGGGTAAGTATGAAAAACAATAGTGATGGCTCGACCCCAATATGGACATGGCAATTGAGTTCCTGGCACAGGGGATTGTCTCTCTGCAATGCAGGGGAAGTGTTGCCTTACATTCGATGACTTGTCCAGACACCTGCAACATAGAGCCTTGGGCAATAGGATACCTTTCTTGGTAGTCTATTCTTCTTTACACTCCGACCAAAAAAATATTCTTCCTTACACACTAATGAAGGTATACCTTATGTGAGATTTAGGTGAGTATAAGGAAAAGTAATTTAGATTCAGACATCAGTTTCTGCTAGGTTGATAGCATTTATTCTGTGCTAATTCTCCTTTTAAATTTATCCTTTTCGCAGTGCTGAGCGATCCTGTCAAACGCTTTGATTATGATTTAACTGGGATTTATGAGATCGAGAAGTATACCTTGACGGTGAGACTATAGATTATTTTGAATTTTGGGTCAAACTGGAACTTTTTCATTCAACATCATGTTCTGTCACTGGGAGCAGGAGTATCTTGCCAGATTCAAAGGAATGATATTGACCTGTAATGGGCTCGGCATTGGTCATCCCTCAGAAGGGTAATTTCTTTTAGTTGATCTCACAGAAGTGTATATTTCCATCCGCGTGTTGTTTGTGGAAACTTCCATGTTCCGCTTGTGCTGACCGGTGGCTATTGAGGCCGCAACTCATCACTTTTCATTGTTAAATTTTTTTTCCCATTGAAATAATGCAGGGTAGAGCACTTGACCAATGGTGGTAACATTGCAGATGAATGAGTTTAGAAGGCAGGCTTGAATTCATTGCTGCAAAGATGTTGCCTGATGGAGGAGGAGAAATAAGCTAACGATATTCTGAGGAATGTCGCTGGGCCGACCAATACACCCATGTTTAAGGGATCACAACATGCATTCCTTCATTATTCTTGATTTGTACATTACCCTGTTGTACAATGTTGAATTTGATTCATTTGTTCGTGAAAAATCGAATCTTTCTCCGAGTTTATGGCTGTTGCGGGTAGGGCCTGTAGCTTTAACTGTCTGGATCGAGAACTGCTAAGTTTGAGTCAGAAGGCTGCGCTTTCAAAAAGAGCGATCAAAATGGTGCAGAGAACCTTGCTGACATTGCACGATCCTCAATTAGACACAACAAAAGCTGCCAAGTTTTGACCAGAAGATCAGAGCGGGATCCATGTCCTCCAACCTATAGTTGTAATTAAGCAGGAAGGCACCTCGCAACTCACCAGTAGTCACGTGACAAGGGGACAAACTGAGTCGGTCAATCTTGAAAAAATAAGGGGACAAACTCACCTGTTTGATTCTCAAAAGTAATGTTTGAACAAGTGTCTCGTAATTGAACGCTCAATAATAGAACATGTTAATTCATCGGAGACAGCATTTTTCCTTGTTACCCCGATGGTTGAGCAATTTTACCAAGACGTCCTTTTCGCCCACGACTGCAAAACTTGGACATTATTCGTGAACAAAGTAAAAAAGTCGCGAATCATTTCAGCTTCACACGATGACAAAAGAAAGAACAAGAGGTCAAATCATAGCGATTTCCACTAATAATGCTGGGGCTTAAATTCCTGGAAGGTTAAGGTTAGTAGGACAATGACTCATTTCGTCCACAAACGTCACTTCACGCCTATCTGTTTTCATACTGATAGCATGGCAGGTCAGCAGCTGGCGATGGTTCTTTTATTTATCTATCTATTTATGTAGTTTTCTTTTTTCATGAAGATAAATCCCAACTTAGATAAATGACAATTGGGCTCATTATATTTTTTTGGTTGATCCTGTAAATTAGATAAGAGCAAAGCAAAAGTTTAGTCGGCTCTATGGATAAAACAAGCATGAATATTATTTGCACATTGATAGTATAGCCCGCGAGACAAATCAAACACACTGGACGCTTAATTTATATATCTATTCGTCGTGAAAATCAACTATTCCATCGCCTATGGAGGTTTGGCATGGTGGGATAGTTAATTAATAGGTAATAGTAGCAACCGATTGGAGAATTTGATAGGAGAAGCACAGGGACACGTAGGGCCGTTTGGCAAGTTGTTAAATAGTGAAAATTTTTATTTTTTTGTTTCTAGAATCAGTTTGGAATATAGAAATTCATTTGTTAAATTTTTTATTTTCGGGTTCAAATTTGCAAAAAATTGTTTCCAAAATTAGTTTTGGAACATAATCAAGAAGCAAAAAAAAGTAACTTTTTGAATCTAGGAACAATTTTTCCATTTCTGATTCTTCTTAGTTTTCTTCTTCCTTTTTGGTTTGTTCTTCTTTTTCTTTCTGGCCTGCCACCGACCGGCTGCCAGTGACAAGTCACAAGCAAGGGCTGCGAGGGCGTCACGACTATGATGGCGAGACCTCGCCCAGCCAAGGTGAGGCCGACCTCGCCGTCGCGATCGGCGAGGCCGACAACGAGGGCCGCGACGCCCTCTCCGGCCATGGCCAAGGAAGGAAAGGGAGAAAATAAAAAAATAAAAAATATTTAAAATATTATTAATAAAAAAAAATTTGTATTGTTATCAAACGCTTTTCTATTCTTTTTCTATTCTAATATTAGAAATTTTGAGTAATTACCAAACATTTTTAAATACTTAGAAATTATTTTTGGGTATGGAATAAAAAAAATTATTTTTAAATAAAATTAATTTTTGGACGCAGAATTATTGCCACGTGCATCGGTAATATCGAAGGCGCATATCACCAAATATTATAAACACCAAGTTGACCAAAAGAAGAGAAGACTCGTTCCCAAGGGCGGAACAGTGAACACACATGGAGGGGTGAAGGTGAAGGTGAAGGTGATCATCTATATATTGTGTGCGATTGCATCGAGATTAAGCATATCGATACTTTGTGGTGGGAGAGAGAAAAGCAATATTACATAATAGAGAGAAGGAGATGAGCAGCTCCCAAGTGATAACATGCAAAGGTGTGGTGTGCTGGGGAGCAGAGGAGGAATGGACAGTGGAGGAGATACAAGTGGATCCTCCCAAGGGGAGCGAAGTGAGGATGAAGATGATGTTTGCCAGTGTTTGCCACACGGATGTGTTATGCTCCCGGGGTTTCCCTTTCGTTAGTTCACTTCTCTCTCTACTCTACTCTCTTCTTTCCTTTTCTTTTTCTGTCATATAATTTACTCTTCTCCATCTGTTGGCGTTGCAGCCGCTTTACCCTCGAGTTCTTGGCCACGAAGGTGTTGGGTAAAGTCTTCTCTCTCTCTCCCAACTTTGTGACTCCGTGCAAAGTCTGATCCGCTGCTTAATTTGATTTACCCCAATTATTCCCTGTTAGATATGTCAGTGAGGAGTTGCACTCCTTCATTACTTTTTGGCCTGGCCTTGTCCGTATGATCATAAGTTGAGACTTACTCTTAATATACATCAAGACAACCATCTTTGGGCAGCAACGGTTGAACAAAGGGAGCGTGATTGTCTGGCTAAGATTTTTCTGGCGTTCAAAATAGATCAAACTCAAATGTTGATGGAAAACATGTAAATTAACCCTCACAGATACACCCCTTGATATTTGATATATATGTAGGAATATAGTTACTCATCAAAGCATTTCATCAGCATGAGGTACAGTTGCACTCAACATACGCACATCCAGTGCTGTCTATGTATATATACGTGATTGACAGGGGAAAATGGCAGGATTGTGGAAAGTGTCGGAGAGGAAGTAAAAGAGTTGAAGAAAGGAGATCTGGTTATTCCCGCCTACCTTGGAGAATGCGGAGATTGTGAGAACTGTGACTCGGAGAAGACAAACTTATGCATCCGGTATCCGCTCACTTTAAATGGTGTGTTGCCGGATGGTACGTCGCGAATGTCCATCCGAGGGCAGACCCTGTACCACCTCCTCTCATGCTCCACCTGGTCCGAGTACACGGTGTCCGATGCCAATTATGTTGTGAAGGTTGACCCAGATGTAGCTCTCCCGCATGCTAGCTTCTTGTCGTGCGGATTCTCCACTGGGTTTGGGGCTGCTTGGATGGACTCTAAGGTCGAGAGTGGCTCCTCCGTGGCTGTGATTGGCCTTGGTGCTGTTGGACTCGGGGTATGTGGTTGGTTGGTTATTTTACTAGCTCACATGTGCACTATATAAATATTGTTTGAGAGAATTAAGTAGAAAGACAGACAGAAAGCACGGTAATAGTTCAGTTGATTTGATGATGAGCAGGCCGTAGAAGGAGCAAGAGTACAAGGGGCGACTACCATAATAGGTGTGGACAAAAATGGGATGAAAAAGGACAAGGGAGAAGCCTTTGGAATGACTCATTTCATAAATCCAGATGATCACCAGTCCTCCGATAATGGGGATTTGAAAGCCATCTCCGAAATGGTCAAAGACTTGACGGGTGGAGTCGGCGTGGACTACTGCTTTGAATGCAGTGGAGTACCTGACTTGATCAACCAGGCACTAGAAGCCACTAAAGTGGTGATGAATCTATGTCGTCACATTATCCATCAAAATATAATGCGCGCTTGAACCCTCACACACAGCAAAACTCCATCTTTCAAGTCTCATATGTATATATTTTATGTGGTCAGGGAAAAGGCAAAGCAGTGGTAGTGGGTGCAGGGCTGGACCCTTTCGTGCAAATTAGTTTCCTGAATCTGTTGATGGGGAGAACATTGAAGGGAACCATTTTTGGAGGCCTCAAAAGCAAGACCCACCTCCCCCTCCTCCTCCACAAATCCAAAACCAAGGTTCTGATCAGCTTTTTCATTCCACACCAATTGCAGACTCAAGGCACACAACCACTGAATTTGCTTGCTTTTGTCCCACAGGAGATCCGACTTGATGAACTTCTAACCCACGAGATAAAATTGGAAGACGCACCGAAAGCTCTTGAGATACTGAAGCAGTCAAATTGTGTCAAGATTTTGATCAAGATTTAACGCCCCATTTGCCTATTGCCTCCTCCCTTTTCTTTCTCGAACTTGTCCAGTGTGATATTGACCTTGCTTTGTGTACTTTTGCTCTTGTGAAATTCCAATAATATATAATCAATCGTTGGACCCAACAAACTGTGACGAAGGACTACCAGAAGCACATTCACTCTAGAATTTCTCAATTTTCCCTTCTTTGCTTCTCTTCACTTCTTTTTTATGCAGTTAAGAAATCAACTGCCAGTATTAAATGAACCTAGTATCCAACATGATGCAGTAAGAAATAGCAAACACCTTTAGATCTATACAAACGGCCCGTTGAGAGAGAGAGAGAGAGAGAGAGAGAGAGAGAGAGAGAGAGAGAGAGAGAGAGAGAGAGAGATGCATGGCATTGATCTCCATTTAATTAGGGGTTGATTCTCTCAAATTTTGAATTCAATGAGGATCCTTTTATGATGTGGTTAATGCCCTTTAATTTTCTTCCAGACTTGTTAAATGATAATACCGAAAAATTTCCTGTGGCATGTTGAGCAAGTTCACGGGACCCTAATTTTATAAAAGCAGAAACTCTACTCAACTCATTTCCCTACCCCAAACTTTTGAGGATGCTGCGTCATAAAATATGATGTTTAACCAACATACACTATACTCTCAATCATCTTTCCGTTTGCTGCACAACTTGCATTAGCTACCCTTAGTCAACCTCCAGAAATTTACTGAATGTTTACCTGTTCTTCGAAATGTGCATCTTCATTGAAACTTGCATCCAAAAGAATCTTCTAGTTTAATTTTAGTTTCAATTTATATTGCAAGAAGTTGACTATGCTGTGGCATGCAAGGAGTTGCACTGTATTTCATCCAACAGACAGGCTTATGCAGATTCAACCAATCTGTCAAAAGCTTTTATAAACTAACCTGTTGTTGGGATCCCAATCTTCAGGACTGGGAAATAATGAACCAGCCTCGTGCATGTCATCAGCGGCTCCTAGAGTTTGGTGTCACTGCCTATCGGAACCCTCAGCAAAGTATCCAGACACATACTGCATGGCAGGAAAACTGGAAGAAATCCCACCAACGACCTGCTGCTGTTTCCTGCTTACAGCAATAGTGATGGCTGGACCACAATATGGGCATGGGAATTGAGTTCCTGTCACAGGGAATTGTCTCTCTGCAATGCAGGGAATGTGTTGCTTACATTCGATGACTTGTCCAGACACCCGCAACATAGAGCCTTGGGCATTAGGATACCTTTCTTAGTAGTTTATTCTTCTTTACAGTAATGAAGGTATACCGTATATAAGATTTAGGTGACTATAAGCAAAAGTAATTTAGATTCAAACATCAGTTTCTGCTAGGTTGATAGCATTTGTGCTGTGCTATTTCTCCCTTTAAAATTATCCTTTTTCGCAGTGCTGAGTGATCCTGTCAAACGCTTTGATTATGACTTGACTGGGATTTATGAGATTGAGAAGTATACCTTGAGGGTGAGACTATAGATTATTTCGAATTTCGGGTTAAACTGGAACTTTTTCATTCAACATCCTTGATCTCATGTTCTGTCACTGGGAGCAGGAGTATCTTGCCAGATTCAAAGGAATGACATTGACCTGTAATGGGCTCGGTATTGGTCATCCATCAGAAGGGTAATTTCTTCTAGCTGTTTTCGCAGAAGTGTATATTTCCATCGCGTGTCATTTGTGGAAGCTTCCATGCTCCACTCATGCTGACTGGTGGCTATTAAGGCCTCGACTCATCACTTTTCATTGTTAAATTTTTTCCCATTGGAAAAATGCAGGGCAGAGCACTTGACCAATGGTGGTAACATTGCAGATGAATGAGGATTTCTCTTCAGTTAAAATACATGTGTTTCCATGCCATGAGAGGCTTCGGTTTAGAAGAAAGGCTAGAATTCATTGCTGCAAAGATGCTGCCTGATGGAGGAAGGGAAATAAGCTAACGATATTCTGAGGAATATCCAATTGAAACCCCGTGCATCTCGGGCGACCAATACACCCATGTTTAAGGGATCACTACATGTATTCCTTCATTATTCTTGATTTGTACATTACCCTGTCGTACAATGTTGAATTTGATTCATTTGTCTGTAAAAAGTCATAACTTTCTGGCTGTTGCGGGTAGGGCCTGTAGCTTTAACTGTATGGATCGAGGACCGCCAAGTTTGAATCAGAAGACTGCGCTTTCAAAAGAGCGAGCAAAGTGGTGGAGAGTGTAACATTCGGATTAAAAAACAAAAGGGTTGAAAAGTCAATAAGAAGCTACAGTAAATTTCAGTTTATAAAAGGGGATCGAGAGCTTGCAGGTAGGAAGGAAAAGAACGAAAGGAAAGAAAGAGGAAAGAAGAGGAAGAAAGGGAAAGAGAAAGAAAGGGGATTTTGCATGTAGTCATTACGGAAGCCTCATCGAGCCAATTCAACTTTGATTCGCAACGTCTAGTAAGTGCTCGTGCCTTTCGTTCATCTAATTGGAAAATTTTCCAGGTTATGTGATATTCAAGCGGCAAAATCTGATTTTTGAGTTGTTGAGCTATGAATATATATAGAATGGTAGTTTAGGGTATTGTGGGGCCGTGGGATTTTACGGAACTCCATTTTGACTTACGGTTTGTCGGATACGAATTTTTGAAATTGCCTGAGTGTGGTGAACAGTGCACAACTAGCAGCTTTTAGGACGATTTTCGTCGGTTTTTGACTCGACTTTGGGATAGCCAAACTGGGGTTTTTGTAGTTATTTGAATGAGCTTTCTTTTGACTTATAAGTTTGCTTGGAATGGGGTTTGGTAGAGAGACTTATGGCCCGATCGAGTTTCGCGCTAAGATCCGCGTTGCGGACGGCTTTGAATGAGCGATTTGTGAGCGTCTTTGAATCGTTTTGTTAGCTTCTAAGCCTAGTTTAACTAAGACGTAGTTGATGTAGCTTTTTACTCGATTTTAACATTATTTATCGCTTATTTGATAGGATTGCGAGTTCGACGGTTCGAGTAATCTTTGTTGTTTAATCGTAAGTGTATCCAGGTGAGTGGTGCTATCTCTTCTATGAATTTATAAACTCATGTTTTGAAAGTGATAAATATTTGAGTATCATATAGGTTATGAAAGCATGTTTGTTGCATAAAAGTTTGGATCGGGTAATTACTACCATTTTGTATTTGAGAAAGATTTGAGAATGCTTTACGAAAAGTATTTTTAGCGAATGAGCTGAGTTATGAAAGGTTACGTGTTGGTTGTGAAATGTATTCCATTTGTTGAACGAGGTAAAAGATTATATGTTTTGATTTGTGAAACCATTTTTTGAGATTGATTATAAATTAGATTTTTGGTATTTGATGATGATGATTTGATGCTCAATATCGCTGTGAGTCCATTGAGGGGCTTATGGGTATGTGTATATTAGTCTGAGATATCCTTCTGGACCGAGCCACTGACTTTGTAGGTTGAGATCTTGCCAAGGGGGAATCTTGATAACCTTGTTACAAGACTTCATGTTGTGATTATGGTATGATATTGAGCAATAAATTGGTCGATGGATAGACCATTGACGTGTATTTTGCTGTGCTAGGAAAAAAATCCTTTGAGAGCAATGGCAGTAGAGCTGCGGCTCAAAAAGGATAATATTGGGTTAGGTTGAGGGATGGCAGTGCGGTTGCGCCTCTACCCTGAACGAGGCCTTTTATGATGAGTTTAATCGATGTAATATATTATTGATATGTGAGTTATTGAGATTGATCAATGGACTTGACCGTTAACGTTTGAATTGAGACGATGATTTAAAATGAGTATTTTCTTAATTTTAAGTGAAACAACTCGTATATGATTTGATATGTATACTAAAGAGTTGGATTATGAATTTTTGGTATTGCTCTATACTTATACATATACATAGTGGCTACCCAATCTGCTTAGAAGAGATACACACTACTTACTGAGTTGTGGTTGCTCACATTTCTCTTTCCCTAATCTTTTCAGGTTCTTTACTGAGCGAGAGCGATGTCATAAGGACTTTTGGGTGGTTTGATACTGCGTCCTTCGGGTGAAAAGACGATCGTGTCATCCCCCAGCCTGGTAGGTTTTGGGGTCTAACATTTTTTGTATTAGAGCTTAGGTTATAATCTTTTAATGGGTAGATTTTATGAGATGCTGTGAGGTAGTGTGTTAGAACGCGTCAATCTTTTGTTAAGTACCGGAATGCACAATTCATTTTGAGTCTAAACGGTTATCGATCCTAATTCAGAGAAACATACTTCACTTTGTAAAGTAGTGATTTCTTAGTTGCAAATTGTGCGTTCAAGAAGTCTGTTTCGGATGGCTGATAAAGAGTTGCATGGAAATCTAGTGGAGTTGAATATACATGATTTCGATGTTATTTCAGTGATTAATTGGTTATCCTCACAACATGATAATACTGTGATTATCTAGCTGATATAAAAGACACAAGAAGGAATGTCGTGAAGTTGGAAAGTATTGTTGTGATCAGATGTGTTTCTTGAGAATTTAGCGGGTTTGCCTTCTAATAGAGAAATTAATTTCTGTATCGAATGGATGTTGGGTGCATCATTTTTTTTAAGACACCGCATTGAATGACACTTTCTGAACTTGAAAAAGAAAAGGGGATGATGTGCCTAGAATTGTTTTCAGAACAAGATATGGCCATTAGGAATTTCTTATCATGCATCTTGGATTAATGAATGTGCCTTCTACTTTCATGTTTTTGATGAACAAAGCATTCAAAGAATGTATAAATAGATCTATTGTGGTGTTCACGGAAGACATATTAATGTACTAGAAGAGCCTGCAGGAAGACAAATAGCACTTGGGGATTTGAAGCAGATAGTTAGTGGAAGTGCTCTACTAATGTTATGGAAGTGATAAGTCATGATCATTGTTTTGATATGTTGTGATCTCTAGATAGCAACTTGAGATTTTGAGAATTACATCTTGACTGGTTGAGGTAGATTATTTTTCTTGATTAGAAAAGGAGAATTTATATTGGAAGTCTTGATATGTGGCGATACTTGATATGATAAGATTGATCGCAGAAGTTATAAGCTCGAATTGACATACAAGATAGAGATTTACTTATGGTAAATAAGTGTGATAAGCTTACAAACTTCTAAATAGCAAGTTATGATCTTACTCTAAAGAATTTTTGTGGAATTAGTGGAGGATGTCTATTTCAGTTGCAGTTTTCACTAAAATGGTAACACAAGGCGAGTGCTTTAGTCTTTGAATTAAGAAGAGATAATTTTAAATGATGATTCTTTAAGTTGAGAACTTGAGACCATTGAATTTAATGGAAACTAGATACGTTCTTATCTCAATGATTTGGGAAGTCGTAAGTATTCAATCGTAAGTGATGATCTCTTAAGTGGTAAAATTCTTAGATAAGATTTACAGGTAAATTGTTTGGAGAGACAGTTGAGATTGGAAATTTGAATAAGTAGATCTTGCCTTGAGAGTATTAAGAGTTAATTATCTTATGGTATTAGATTGGCAAATTTTGAAATAGTGTTATCAATAATCTCTTCTTGAGGTGTTAGTAAGGATAGGAAAAGTATTCGAAAATTTTTGTGCAATAAGTAGGAGTTAATTTGCACGAATCTTCAAGTGGATGATGCGATATTCTTGGACTATGTACGTAATTGAAGTGAATGGGATGTTGAAAGGAAAATCAACAATTTGTGAAAATACAGTTTGTGATATGTTTAGATTTGATGGATATTCTGTGGATTATATTTCAAGTGTTGGCAAATGATTATGAACTTTATCCCGCTGGAGAAAATTGTCATAACGATATTTTGTTAGTTGATGATACTTTGGAGATATTAAAGACTATGTAGGAATTGATAAAAAGAAAAAAAAAAAAGAGGTGTTTGGATGCTAGACTACTTCAGTAGTGTGATCTGATGCCGAAGCGCGATAGAAATTAGGCTAAACAGAAGAATCGAAATAATAATGAGGAACAAACTGTTCTCTCGATCGATTAACAATCAATAAGTTTTCAAAAAACATCCAAAGTCTACTGCCTCTCAAAACCCTAAAAACAAATTTATAAATGGTGTTAACCCTAATGACAAAAAAAACGCAAAAATTACAAAAATACCCTTAATTTGAAAATTACTAAAATAATTTAAAAAAACCATCTAAACGACCCCGAATCGTGAAAATTCATCGTTAATCATAGCCAAAGGCTATGTGTATTGATCAGCACGCCGTTTCGCTTCAGACAACCAAATTTGAGCTCAATCCGACATCATTGAATTCAAGCCCGTCGGTTTGTCTAGTCGCATAGCAAGTCTGCCGGTCCCCTAGGTGCATCATCCTCCCCTGCTAGAGAAAGATTCGTCCTCGAATCTGCTTTGTCTTCATTGTCATCAATCTCTTCAGGGTCTTCTTCCTCTTCAGTGTAATAAGGTGACAAATCTGCTACATTAAAAGTTTCAGAAATATTGTGCTCACCCGGCAACCCAGGTGGTAACTCTTTCGGTACGACATCAGCAAACTCCTCAAGCAAATGCAGAACTTGGGTAGGAAATTCTAGACTATCAAGATTCTGCTCCACGACTACGACAGCAAAAAGCTCTGGGGCATTCTCCGCCTCCTCCTGGAACTTTGATTTGGAAAGCAGATTATTCTCCACTTCCTTTCTCAAATCTGAAGGACCCAGAATAATAGTCCGGCCATCCTTCTTGAAGGTGTATGTATTTTTGAATCCATAATGCTGTGTTTTCCTGTCAAACTGCCAAAACCTCCCCAACAGAATATGACAAGCATCCATTGGAACGACGTCACCCCACACTTCATCAGTATATTTCTTCCCAATCGAAAACTGCACTAGACACCTCTTGCTCACTTTTACCTCATTCCCTTTCTTAAGCCATGACAGCTTATATGGCTGAGGATTCTCTACAGTTTTCAACCCCAACTTTTCTACCATTGTGGTAAATATTACATTCTCACAACTTCCCCCGTCAATGATCATGCTGCACACCTTTCCCCTACTAATGCACTTAGTATGAAATATATTATGCCTGAGCCACAATTCATCATCTACCTTAGCAATATTTAAAATCCGACGCACAACTAAAGACTCACCAGAATCGGCATAGATAATGTCCTCCGAATATGGATCCGTATCTGCTTGCTCTCCATCAGATTCATCATAAGTTGGGTCTTCATCAAAAGTTTGATTATCTATGAGTGTCACAAACTATCGGTTCGGACAATCAGCAGCAAAATGTCCGAATCCTTGACACTTAAAACATCGCTTGCCTGCAGCTCCTCCCCTGCTAGATTCTGCACTACCCTGCTCTCCTTTTGTTGCAGATTTTGAACCAGCGCCCTTAATTGCTGCCGGGGCCGAAGAACTCCCTGCTTTCCCCCGAGACTCTTTATCTGTTCACTTGAAACTGTTGCTTGTCCACTTAGAACTGCTGCTAGACCACTTGGACTTACTGCACTTTCTTTTAAACTGGCCCTCCACCTTTAGAGCTAGTCTGCACATATCCTCATATGTCCAATACTGCTGCAATTGGACAACATCAGAAATCTCATATCGCAGCCCTGCCAGATATCATGCAATCATCTGCTCGTCTTTCTTTGCCACATCACAACGCATTCGCAAGCGATCAAATTCTTCTGTAAATTCCTCAACTGTTTTATCATCTTGCTTGACGTTATGATATTTGATAAACGCGTCTTGCCTATAATGGGTAGGCAAAAAATTTTTCTGCAATAACTTTTTCATCTTCTCCCAGCGATCCACCTTTGGTTTCCCCTCTCTAGCACGTTGCTTTTTTACGTGTTCCCACCAAATCGAAGCATGTTTCGCGGCCTAATAGCCACTAACTTCACTTTTGCCTCTCAGTTAGGTCTTTAAGATTAAAAATCCGTTCTACTGTATGCAACCAATCAATAAACTCATCAGGATGAGCCTTACCGTTAAATTCGGGAATCTCGATCTTCATTCCGAAATTTTGATAAGAATACTAATTTCCAGGTCGTACTCCTCGATTCCGCCCCTGGTTCAGAACCCCAAAAGGGTTTACATCTTCTTCTTCATCATCGGATGAATCCTCAAAATCCGCTCCTTCTTCGGATTGAACGCCCAACCTCGCCTTCGCAAGTTGTCGCTCCAAATCCTGGATTCGTCTTCTCTGTTCTTCAATTTCTACGTCTCGTAGATCTCTTAGACGTGGTTGGTCGTCTGCTTCAGGAACGCCTCCACGCCCCCGACCACCACGAGCCCGCCGTCCACGACCATGATTCTGTTCAGCCATTGATTCAAGCAACCTGTGCTCTGATACCAATTGATGCCGAAGCGCGATAGAAATTAGGCTAAACAGAAGAATCGAAATAATAATGAGGAACAAACTGTTCTCTTAATCGATTAACAATCGATAAGTTTTCAAAAAACATCCAAAGTCTACTGCCTCTCAAAACCCTAAAAACAAATTTATAAAGGCCCTAATGACAAAAAAAACGCAAAAATTACAAAAATAATTAAAAAAAACTATCTAAACGACCCCGAATAGCGAAAATCCATCGTTACTCATAGCCAAAGGCTATGAGTATTGATCAGCACGCCGTTTCGCTTCAGACAACCAAATTTGAGCTCAATTCGACATCATTGAATTTAAGCCCGTCGGTTCGTCTAGTCGCATAACAGGTCTGCCGGTCCCCTAGGTGCATCATGATCTTTTAGGCATGACAAATTGTAAGTAATAATTTTCGGTGGATTGATTTGAGGACAGTAATGTGAAATGGAAAAACTAAGCAATAGATGTGAAATTAGAAAATGTTTAGTAGTAGTGGACGAAAAAAGGAATTTTAGAATTTTTGTGATGCAAATGGTAAAGTTGGGCTTATGCTTGTAGACAATTGAAATTACATTGCAGTATTATTTGTATGACAAAAAATGTAAAGTCTTTATGGATCACAAGGGCTTAAGGTATATTTTTACTTAAACAGAATTGGACATGAGGCAGAGGAGATGGTTGGATCTTCCGAAAGAGTATGATTTGTTTGTCCATTAATACAAGCAAGGCAAGTGTAGTAGCAAATGCCTCGTAAGTCTTCTGGAAGTGATAACTTTACTTGCTACTTGGAAGTCTATTTTCGAGGATATGAGCAAATTGGACTTGAATGCAACATGAGTAATTGTTGATTGATTGACCAAGTTCGTGCACTTTTGGTCATATCAATTTGGCCTTGCACCGGAAGATATGCAAGGTGATATGTTAATGAGATAGTGAAGCGTTATGGAGTTTAGTAAGTGTCAATTTTGATAGGGATCCATATTCGTGTTTAATTTTGGAAGAATTTACAAGAAGCGTTAGCTACTAAACTCAACTTCGATATAGCTTTTCACCAACAAATAAATGGACAGTCAAAGAGATTGATCTAAACGCTAAATAACATGTTGAGATCCTGCATCATTGACTTTAGTGGTTCTCGAGATGAACCCAGTGAAGGTAGATCTTGAGATTCTTGGACCTTGTAAGAAGGTCATGGTGTTTAAAGATGATGTAATTATCCTTGATGGTGTTGGTGGCAAGAAGTCCATAGAGGAGACAAGTGAACAAATTAGGTTTGCAAGAGATATTGATAAAACTATCTGGTGTTGTGGCTATTTTTGAAGATTGGAAAAGTTAATGAAGCAGAAGTATGTGAGAAGAAGGATAGGGTTACATATGCCTTGAATGTCGCAAGGCAGCTATAGAAGAGTGTACAGCATCAGGTGGAGGTGTTGCTCTTCTTTATGCATCAAAGAGTTGGACAAATTGCAAATTGCCAACTTTGATTGAAAATGCCAAGACATTATTTGATTCGATGCCAGAGAAGGAAATAGTTTATGGGAGCGCGATGATATTTGAAAATGCTCAGCATGACCGTTTCTCAAATACTGTGGAATTGTTTCAAGAGATGCGGCTTACATGAATGTAACATGATGAAACCATTTTGGTGAGCGTCATCTTAGCTTGTACTCACTTAGCTGCCCTTGATCAGGAAAAATGGGTTCATTCGTACATAAGAAAAAATTGTCTCGAAGATAATGTTATTCTGAGTACGACCCTCATAAACATGTAAGTGAAGTGTAATTGTGTTGAAAATGCATCGGATGTTTTCTAGTTAATGGAGGGCAAAGGTGTCTCCACATGGAAAGCTGTGATTCTTGGGTTGTCAATGAATGGCTTGATAGGGAGGTTACTAAACATCTTTCTAGCGATGAAGAAAATCTAATGACATAACCTATACTGGAGTTCTTGGAGTATGTAGGCATATGAGCAGGGATGCTTTCACTTTGATTGTATGATACAAGAAATACAAGATAGAACCTAATGTCAAGCATTACGGTTGCATGGTGGACCTTTTGAGACATGTCGGTAAGCTTAGAAAAAAAAGAAGGAAAGGAGCTTATTGAGAGCATGCCTATGACACTAGATCTTTCTATTTGGAGAGCCCTTCTCGGAGCTTGTAGAAAGCACGATCACATTGAAAAGGGAGAAAGGATAGGAAGAAAGCTTGGTAACCTTCAGCCAGGCCATGATGGTTTTCACATGTTACTGTCAAACCTGTACGCTTCCAAAGGGCATTAGGAGGTGCTTGAGATTAGAGGAATTATGGAGCAACATGGAGTAATGAAAATATCAGGTTGTAGCATGATTGAAGCAAATGGAGTGATTCATGAATTCCTAACTTGTGACAAAATGTATTCTCAACAAAAAGAGATTGACAATATATGTGAAGATCTAATGGCAAAATCACACATGGAGGCTTCTTGGCAAATTTTTTTAGGAGGAGGAAACACGCAAATATCCTTATCGGTTTGTTGATTGAGATAAGTGCAAATTTCAAGGACGAAATTTCTTTTAAGGAGAGTAGAATGTAATATTTGGATTAAAAAAAAAGGGTTGAAAAGTCAATAAAGAAGCTACAGTGGACTTTAGTTTATAAAAGGGGACCGAGAGCTTGCAAGGAAGAAGGAAAAGAAGGAAAGGAAAGAAAGAGGAAAGAAGAGGAAGAAAGGGAAAGAGAAAGAAGAGGGGTTTCGCACATAATCACCACGGATGCCTCATCAAGCCAATTCAACTTCGATTCATAACGTTTGGTAAATGCTCGCGCCTTTCATTCTAACAATCGGAAAAGTTTTCGGGGTTGGGGCTTATATTTCAAAGTTATGTGATATTCGAGCGGTGAAGTTCAATTTTTGAGTCGTTGAACTATGAATATATATAGAAATGGTAGTTTAGGGTATTGTGGGACCGTGGGATTCTACGGAACTCGATTTGGACTTACGGTTTGTCGGATATGAATTTTTGAAATTGTGCGCGCGTGGTGAACAGTGCATGACCAATAGCTTTTAGGCCGATTTTCATTGGTTTTTGACTCGATTTTGGGATAGGCAAGCTAGGGTTCTTGTAGTTCTTTGAATGAGTTTTCTTTTGACTTATAAGTTTGCTTGGAATAGGGTTTGGTAGAGAAACTTATGGCATGATCGAGTTTCGCGCTAAGCTCTGCATTGTGGACGGCTTTGATGAGTGATTTGTGAGTGCCTTTGGATCGTTTTGTTAGCTTCTAAGCCTATTTTAATTGAGTCGTAGTTGATGTAGCTTTTTACTTGATTTTAACATTGTTTTTCGCTTATTTGATAGAATTGCGAGTTCGACGGTTCAAGTAATCTTTGTTATTTAATCGTACGCATATCCAGGTGAATGATGATATCTCTTCTATAAATTTATAAATTCATGTTTTGAAAGTGATAAATATTTGAGTATCATATGGGTTATGAAACATGTTTGTTGCATAAAAGTTTGGATCAGGTAATTACTACCATTTGGTATTTTAGAAAGATTTGAGAATGCTTTACGAAAAGTATTTCTAGCGAATGAGCTGAGTTATGAAAGGTTACGTGTTGGTTGTGAAATGTATTCTATTTGTTGAACGGGGTAAAAGATTATATGTTTTGATTTGTGAAATCATTTTCTGAGATTGATTATAAATTTGGATTTTTGGTATTTGAGGATGATGATTTGATCCTCAATATCGCTGTGAGCCCATTGAGGGGTTTGTTGGTATGTATATACTAGTCTAGGATATCTTTCTAGGCCGAGCCACTAACTTTGTAGGTGGAGACCTTGTCAAGGAGGAATCTTGTTAACCTTGTCACGAGGCTTTCTGTTGTGACTATGGTATGATATTGAGCAATAGATTGGTCGATGGATAGACCATTGATGTGTTTTTTTGCTGTGTTAGGAAAAAAATCCTTTGAGAGCAATGGCAGTACAGTTACGACTCAAAAAGGATAATATCGAGTTGGGTTAAGGGATGGTAGTGCGGTTGTGCCTCTATCTCGAACGAGACCTTTTTATGATGAGATTAATTAATGAAATATATCATTGATATGTGAGTTATTGAGATTGATCAATGGACTTGACCGTTGATATTTGAATTGAGACGATGATTTAAAATGAGTATTTTCTTAATTGTAAATGAAACAACTCGTATATGATTTGATCTGTATATTAAAGACTTGGATTATGAATTTCTGGTATTGCTCTATACTTATACATATACATAGTGGATACTTAATCTGCTTATAAAAGATATACACTACTTACTGAGCAGTGGTTTCCCATCCCTCTCTTTTCTCAATTTTTTCGGGTTTTTTGGTTAGTAGCTAATAGAGCGAGAACAATGTTATAGAAACTTTTAGGTAGTTTGGGACTATGTCCTTCGAGTGAAAGGATAATCGTGTCATCTCCCATCTAGATAGATTTTGGGGTCTGACATTGAGAGCCTTGCTGACATTGCACGATCCTCAAGTAGACACGGAACAAAAGCTGCCAAGTTTTGACCAGAAGATCAGAGCGGGATAATGGAACGTGACCAGGGGACAAACTGAGTCGTTCAATCTTGAAAAATTAAGGGGACAAACTCACCTGTTCGATTCTCAAAAGTAATGTATAACAAGTGTGTCGCAATGGAACCCTCAATAATAGAACATCTTAATTTGGTGGAGACTGCATTTTTCCTTGTTACCCTAATAGCCGAGCAATTTTATCATGATGTCCTTTTCGCCCACGACTGCAAAACTTGGACATTATTCGGGAACCAAGCAGAAAAGTCAAGAATGATTTCAGCTTCACGCAATGACCAAAGAAAGAATAAGAGGTCAAATCATAACGATTTCCACCAATAAATGTTGGGGCTTAAATCCCTAGAAAATTTAAGTTAGTAGGACAATGACTCATTTGGTCCCCAAACTTCACTTCATGCCTGTCTATTTTCATATTAATAGCATAGCACGTCAACAGCTTGCAATGGTTCTTTTATTTATCTCTATATTTATGTAGTTATCTTTTTCATGATGATGAATCCCAATTTAGATAAATGATGATTGGGCTCATTATATTTTTTTGCTGGTCTTGCGGATTAGATAAGATGGAAAGCAAAAGTTTAGCGGGCTCTATGGATGATTCAAGCATGAATATTATTTACACATTGATAGTATAGCCCGCAAGACAAATCAAACACATCGTGCGCTTAATTTATATATATACATATATTTATATCCGCAAGTCTATTCATCATGAAAGTTAATTATTCCAGCGGCCATGGAGGTTTGGCATGGCAGGATACTTAATTAATAGGTAATAGTAGCAACCACTTGGAGAATTTAATAGGAGAAGCACAAGGACACGTAATATGGAATGCGCATATCACCAAATATTGTAAACGCCAAGTTGACCAAAAAAAGAGCAGACTCGTTCCCAAGGGCAGAACAGTGAACACACATGGGAGGGGTGAAGGTGAAAGTGAAGGTGAAAGTGATCATCTATATATTGTATGCATATCGATACTTTGTGGAGAGAGATAAAGAAAAGCAAGACCATAATAGAGAGAAGGAGATGAGCAGCTCCCAAGTGATAACATGCAAAGGAGTGGTGTGCTGGGGAGCGGAGGAGGAATGGACAGTGGAGGAGATACAAGTGGATCCTCCCAAGGGGAGCGAAGTGAGGATGAAGATGATGTTTGCCAGTGTTTGCCACACGGACGTCTTATGCTCCCGGGGTTTCCCTTTCGTTAGTTCACTCCTCTCTCTACTCTATCCTCTTCTTTCCTTTTCTGTTCTGTCATATAATTTACTCTTCTCCAATTTGTTGGCGTTGCAGCCGGTTTACCCTCGAGTTCTTGGCCATGAAGGTGTTGGGTAAAGTCTTCTCTCTCTCTCTCTCTCTCTCTCTCTCTCTCTCTCTCTCTCTCCCAACTTTGTGACTCCATGCAAGATCTGATCCGCTGCTTAATTTGGCTCCGCCTAATTATTCCCTATTAGATATGTCAGTGAGGAGTTGCATTCCTTCATCACTTTTTGGCGGGGCCTTGTATGTATGATCATAGTTGAGACATACTGTTAATGAACGTAAAGACAACCATCTGGTTCGATTCCCAAGTTCTGCTTCTCCCCAAGAACAGCATCAATATCATTCATAGTCATACTCCATATATGGCTGAATGCCTCTAGCTATAGCTAGCCCAGGCACTTTATATCTATCATTTTTTGAACATCCCCATTTACCTGCTTTGCAAGGAGTGTACTCCCGTATCGCAACTGTTCTACCAATCACCCCATATGGATAAGTGCACTTTATTCAATTTGATATAATTAGCATTATGTTATCCTCCGGCCAGTTTCCATAAAGTTGTGCTCACATAGTAAGTGACTTTACCCACAAAGTACAAATCCTACCAGTGTCTTGTGATCCACGGCCAGCCAACACCACTCTTAGCTGCCCCCACTGCTGGTGTTCGCGGTCCATCGTTGATGAGAGTAAAAAGAATAGCCTACTTCACATTCCAATTTGTTTCGTCAATGAATCTAACTTTTCACAAAGCCAATCGCCAAGCATGAGACTTCTTAGCTATAGCTGCAATTCACTAGCTCGAGACTTCCATCACCCATCTCCGCCTCAGGTTCCTCAAGAAATTATTAGATCTTCCGTGGCCATGGATGAGCTTATCAAGCCTCTAATGGGTTTGATGGTGGCTTGGCCAGCAAGACGGCAACATCTGTGATGGCCTGGTCAGCAACGGTTGAACAAAGAGAGCGTGATTGTCTGGCTAAGATTTTTCTGGCGTTCAAAATAGATTAAACTCAAATGTTGATGGAAAACATGTAAATTAACCCTCACAGATACACCCCTTGATTGTTAAGTAGGAATATAGTTACTCTTCAAAGCATTTCATCAGCATAAGGTACAATTGCTCTCAACATATGCACGTCCAGTGCTGTCTATGTATATATATGTGATTGACAGGGGAAAATGGCAGGATTGTGGAAAGTGTTGGAGAGGAAGTAAAAGAGTTGAAGAAAGGAGACGTGGTCATTCCCATCTTTGTTGGGGAATGCGGAGAGTGTGAGAACTGCAACTCGGAGAAGACAAACTTATGCCTTTGTCATCCGCTCTCTTTTAATGGCGTGTTGCCGGATGGCACGTCAAGAATGTCCATCCGTGGCCAGACCCTGTACCACCTCCTCTCTTGCTCCACCCGGTCCGAGTACACGGTGTCCGACGCCAACTATGTTGTGAAGGTTGACCCAGATGTAGCTCTCCCGCATGCTAGCTTCTTGTCATGTGGATTCTCCACTGGGTTTGGGGCTGCTTGGATGGACTCTAAGGTCGAGAGTGGCTCCTCCGTGGCTGTGATTGGCCTCGGTGCTGTAGGACTCGGGGTATGTGGTTGGTTGGTTATGTTACTAGCTTACGTGTGCACTATATAAATGCTGTTTTGAGAGAATTAACTAGAAAGAGAGAGAGAGAGAGAAAGCACGGTAAATAGTTCAGTCGATTTGATAATGAGTAGGCCATACAAGGAGCAAGAGTGCAAGGGGCGACTACCATAATCGGCGTAGACAAAAACGGGATGAAAAAGGACAAGGGAGAAGCCTTTGGAATGACTCATTTCATAAATCCAGACGATCAACGGTCCTCCGATAATGCGGATGTGAAAGCCATCTCCGAAATGGTTAAAGACCTGACGGGTGGAGTCGGCGTGGACTACTGCTTTGAATGCAGTGGAGTACCTGACTTGATCAACCAGGCACTAGAAGCCACTAAAGTGGTGATGAATCTATATCGTCACATTATCCATCAAAATATAATGCGCGCATGAACCCTCACACACAGCAAAACTCCATCTCTCATATGTATATATTTTATGTGGTCAGGGAAAAGGCAAAGCAGTGGTAGTGGGTGCAGGGCTGGACCCTTTCGTGCAAATTAGTTTCCTGAATCTGTTGATGGGGAGAACATTGAAGGGAACCATTTTTGGGGGCCTCAAAAGCAAGACCCACCTCCCCCTCCTCCTCCACAAATCCAAAACTAAGGTTCTGATCAACTTTTTCATTCCACACCAATTGCAGACTCAAGGCAGACAACCACTGAATTTGCTTGCTTCTGTTCCGCAGGAGATCCAACTTGATGAACTTCTAACCCATGAGATAAAATTGGAAGACGCACCGAAAGCTCTTCAGATACTGAAGCAGTCAAATTGCGTCAAGATTTTGATCAAGATTTAACGCCCCATTTGCCTATTGCCTCCTCCCTTTTCTTTCTCGAACTTGTCCAGTGTGATATTGACCTTGCTTTGTGTCCTTTTTTTTTTTTTTTTGTAACCCAGGGAACCCCCGCACGGCCGACAGCCGGAGAGTAAACCCTGGGGGCGACACGTGCTAGCCACCACACACGTGCCACCGGTTAAGTCACCCTGCGGCGCCCGGGATTCGAACACTCAACCTTTTGCGAGAGGAAGAGTGCGCGTTCCAGCAGCGCCACCCAGGCGGGTGGTAAACTTTGTGTCCTTTTGCTCTTGTGAAATTCCAATAATATATAATCAATCGTTGGACCCAACAAATTGTGACGAAGGACTACCAGAAGCACATTCACTTTAGAATTTCTCAATTTTCCCTTCTTCGCTTCACTTCACTTCTATTTTATGCAGTTAAGAAATCAACTTCCAATATTAAATCAACCTAGTAGGCAACATGATGCAGTAAGAAATAGCAAACTCCTTTAGATCTATACAAATGGCCCGTTGAGAGAGAGAGAGAGATGCATGGCATTGATCTCCGTTTAATTAGGGGTTGACTCTCTCAAATTTTGAATTCAATGAGGATCCTTTTATGATGTGGTTAATCTCCTTTAATTTTCTTCCGAACTTGTTAAATGATAGTACAGAAAAATTTCCTGTGGCATGTTGAGCAAGTTCACGGGACCCTAATTTTATAAGAGCAGAAACTCCACTCAACTCATTTCCCTACCCCAACCTATTGAGGATGCTGCGTCATAAAATATGTTGTTTATTTGGTCCGACAATTTATTTGTAAGAAGACGGTGTTATGAATTGATAGCTCCCTTCAAAGCTATAAATAACTTTTTCACATTGCATCCTACTTTATACCACTATTGTTTCGCATCATTATTGGATTCGATTGCATCCCGAATATTAAAATTATCGTTCCTAATTTAACAGAACATGTGGATGAGACAAATACTAATCTATAATCTCGATTCTTAATGGTAATGTTTAAACGAGCGTGGCATAAACAAACACTCAATAATAGAACATGTTAATTCCCCGGAGACCTTTCATTGCAATTTTTACCATTATTTAATAGTCGAGCAATTTATCACGATGTCCTTTTCCAACACGACTGCAAAACTTGGACATTATTGGTGAATTAGCTGACGGCTTTGTCCCCGTTTGAGTGACTTCTCTAATCGTCGTGGATGGAGAGCCCAAAAAAAAAAGTCGGACAACTTCAAGCAAAGGATAAGCGATGGATGGTTAGAAGAAAAAGCAACGTCTAATCAGATCAACTGTCGGACAAGGACACATTTGGCCCACTAACATTTACTTTACGCCTGCCAGTTTTCATATTAGATTGAATGAGTAGTATTGCCATCAAACGTGTTGTGCGCTTGCTCTATATGTGTATTCACAAGTCTGTTTATCATGAAATTCAATGATTCCACTGGCCATAGAAATATGGTATGTGCGGCAGGATAGTTAATTAACAGGTAATAGTAACAACAGATTGGAGAATTTAACGAAAGCACGAGGATGCATAATATGAAAGGCGCGTACGACCAACATTATAAAATACACGTCGACCAAAAGAAGACTCGTTCCCCAGTGCAAAACAGTGAACACATGGACTGGTGAAGGTGAAGGTGATTATCTATATATTTATGTATAGACATCCAGTTTAAGCATATTGATACTGTGTGCTGAGAGAAAAAGAAGAGCAAGACCATAATAGAGAGAAGGAGATGAGCAGCTCACAAGTGATAACATGCAAAGGAGTGGTGTGCTGGGGAGCAGAGGAGGAATGGAAAGTGGAGGAGATTCAAGTGGATCCCCCCAAGGGGAGTGAAGTGAGGCTAAAGATGTTGTTTGCCAGTGTTTGCCACACGGATGTCATATGCTCCCAGGGTTTCCCTTTTGTTAGTTCACTTCTCTCTCTACTCTACTCTCTCATCTTCTTTACTTTTTTTCTTCTGTCATGTAATTTACTCTTCTCCAATTTGTTGGCGTTGCAGCCAGTTTACCCTCGAGTTCTTGGCCATGAAGGTGTTGGGTAAAATCTTCTCACTCTTCCAACGTTGCGTCTGCATGCCAAGTCTGGTCCACTGCGTAATTTGATTACCCCTAACTATTCCCTGTTAGACATGTCAGTGAGGAGTTGCATTCCTTTATTATTTTTTGGCTGGGCCTTGTTTGTATGATCATAACTTGTGACTTACTCTAAATGAATATCAAGACAACCATCGCGATCGACTCCCAAGTTCTGCTTCTCCCCAAGAGCAGCATCCATGTCATTCATGCTCCAAATATGGCTGGATGCCTCTAGCTATAGCTAGCCCAGGCACTTGATATCTCTCATTCTTTGAACATCTCCATTCACCTACTTCGCAACAAGTGTTCTCCCACATCGCAAGTGTTCTAACAGTCACCGGATATGGATTACTGCCCTTTATTCATTAGGATTATGTTTTCCTCCGGTCAGTCTAGATAAAGTTATGCTCGCATAACAAGTAACTTTACCCACAAGCTACAAATCCAACAAGTGTCTTGTGTGATCCACGGCCAGCCGCCACCACTCTTAGCTGCCTCCCCTGCCAGCATCTATTGGCCATTGTTGATGAGAGGAAAAAGAATAGCCAACTTCCGATTGCAAATTGTTTCGTCAATGAATCTGACTCTTCACAAAACTAATCACCAAGCGTGAGCTCTCTTCTTGGCTATAGCTGCAATTTTCTAGCTCCCAACACCCATCTCCGCCTAAGGTTCCTCGAGAAGTTATAAGATCGTCTATGATCAAGCTTCTAATGGGTTTGATAGTGGCTTGGCCCGCGAGAAGGCAACATTTGTGGTGGCCTGGTCAGCGACAGTTGAACATTGGGTTTGAAAAGGGAGCGTGCTGGTCTGGCTAAGGTTTTTCCGGCGTTTAAAATAGATTGATGGAAAAATGAACTCAAGAATAACTACACCGAGGCGGGAGGATAACGTCCATGGCCGATACGATTATATTGTTAAGCCTCACAGAAACACCCCTTGATTGTTAAGTTGGAGTATAGTTTTTAGTTACTCATCAAAGCATCTACCAGCATAAGATACAGTTGCTCTCAACATAGGCACATCCAGTGCTGTATGTAAATGTGTGCGTGTCATGTAATTGACAAGGGAAAATGGCAGGATCGTGGAGAGTGTTGGAGAGGAAGCAAAAGAGTGGAAGAAAGGAGATGTGGTTATTCCCCTCTTTTTAGGAGAATGCGGAGAGTGTGAGAACTGCAACTCGGAGAAGACAAACTTATGCCTCCGTCATCCGCTCTCATTTAATGGCATGTTGCCGGATGGCACGTCGAGAATGTCCATCCGAGGCCAGACCCTGTACCACCTCCTCTCTTGCTCCACATGGTCCGAGTACACAGTGTCTGACGCCAATTATGTTTTGAAGGTTGACCCAGATGTAGCTCTCCCGCATGCTAGTTTCTTGTCGTGCGGATTCTCCACTGGGTTTGGGGCTGCTTGGATGGACTCTAAGGTCGAGAGTGGATCCTCCGTGGCTGTGATCGGCCTCGGTGCTGTTGGACTCGGGGTATGTGGTTGGTTGGTTGGTTGTGTTACTAGCTTACATGTGCACTATATATAAATGCTGTTTTGAGAAATCAGTTAGAAAGAGAAAGCGCGGTAAATACTTCAGTTGATTTGATGATGAGCAGGCCATACAAGGAGCAAGAGTGCAAGGGGCGAGTACCATAATCGGCGTGGACAAAAACGGGATGAAAAAGGATAAGGGAGAAGCCTTTGGAATGACTCATTTCATTAATCCAGATGATCAACAGTCCTACGATAATGCAGATTCGAAATCCATCTCCGAAATGGTCAAAGACTTGACTGGCGGAGTCGGCGTGGACTACTGCTTTGAGTGCACTGGACTGACTTGATCGACCAGGCCCTAGAAGCCACTAAAGTGGTGATGAATCCATATCATCATATTATCTATTAAAATATGACGTGCGATCGCGCCCTTTCTCACACAACAAAACTCCATCTTTCAAGTCTCATGTATATATTTTATGTGGTTAGGGAAAAGGCAAAGCACTGGTGGTGGGTGAGGGGTTGAACCCTTTTGTGCAGATTACTTTCCTGAATCTGTTGATGGGGAGAACATTGAAAGGAACCATTTTTGGAGGCCTCAAAAGCAAGACCCACCTCCCCCTCCTCCTCCACAAATCCAAAACCAAGGTTTTAGACTGCTTTTTCATGCCACAACAATTCAGACTCAGACGCCCACAACCACTGAATTTGCTTGCTTTATCTCCACAGGAAATCCAACTTGATGAACTTCTGACCCACGAGATGAAATTGGAAGACGTGCCAAAAGCTCTTGAGATACTGAAGCAATCAAATTGCGTCAAGATTTTAATCAAGATTTAACGCCCCATTTGCCTTTGCCTCCTCCCCTTTCTTTCTTGAATTTGTCCTGTACGATATTGACCCTGGTATGTGTACTTTTGCTCTTACGAAATTCCAATAATATATAATCAATCAATGGACCCAACAGATTGTGACAAAGAACTACCAGAAGCATATATAATCTACAACTTCTCAATTTTTCCTTCTTCGCTTCACTTCTATTTTGTGCAGTCAAGGCATCAACTTTCAATATTAACTCAACCTAGTATTCAAAATGTTGCGGTAAGAAAAAGAAAACAACTTGAGATCTTTACAAACTGCCCATTAAGAGAGAGAGAGAGAGAGAGAGAGAGGGATGCATGGCATTTTTCTCCGGTTTATTAGGGGTTGATTCCCTCAAATTTTGAATTCCGTGAGGATCCCCCTTATGACGCGGTTAATGTCCCTTAATTTTCTTCGAGACTTGTTAAATGATAGTACAGAAAAATTTGCAGTAGCACATTGAGCAAGTACACGGTACCCTAACTTTTTAAAAGCAGAAACTCTACCCAACTCATTTCCCAACCCCAACCTTTGAGGATGCTCCGTCGTCAAATATGATGTATAACCAACTTCCGCTACACACTCGATCATCTTCGGGTTTGCTGTACATCTTGCATTAGTTGCTCTTAGTCAACCTCCAGAAGTTTACTTAATTTTTACCCGTTCTTTGAAAGATGCATCCTCATTGAAACTTGCAATCGAAAGAATCTTTTACAAGTTACCAGGATATTCTAATCAAACGCATCAAAGCTGAAGCCTGAGAGACAGGTACGACTTCAAGTTTAAGCTATAACAGTAGAACCCTGATCACTTCGAATCACACCCCACAACCACAGAAACCAGAAGACAACCAACCCTATCACGATGAATCCAACTTTTCTTGAAGTTCAACATCCACGACGAGTAATCTTAGTCTGCTAAATGGTAATCCCCAAACTCCCAACATTTATACTGGATCGAGGTTTCCAGTTTGCCAACTTTTTGCTCCATGCTGTTCGTTGAGTTCATCAGACATTCCACAGATAAGAGACTGCACATTTAAAAATGTGACAAGTGAGTTTCAAAGAAGCTGAGGGAACTCCTCTGTGACCTCATTTGCAATCCCCTCCAAATTCCCATTCACCAAAATTCTTGGCCATTGCCTTCGAGCACAAACAATCTACATTTCTTTCTTTGATTACCAGGACAAATAAAATAAGATGCTATACCAGAGCAGTATCAGTGTTACACAAGAATCAAATAGGATTTGGCACCTCAAAGGCAGATAAATTGATTAAATGGCCACAAATTGGAAAGCATCACTCAGCAGATAAGTCATAAGAGCTCCGCAAACCTGAACCATAAATTATATTCACCACGACCACAACAATGAGCATCATATGATTGTAAATCTCTTTGCACAAGCCCACGAGACAGGTGAACTATCAATCTGACTTTCTTGGCCATCCAAAGCAGTGATTCCTCATTGTAAAAATTTAATCAATCTTTTGCTATTAGGCAATTCTTCCATAGTCTTTTCTTCCACGAGTTGTTGGAGGTATGCTTGTGAAAGCATCACTGGCCCTTCTACCTACATCAACATTCCGGTCTTCATAAGAAAGGATTAACCTAACCCCCTTTACTTTACCCCACAAAGATACAAAACTATTTGATTCTGCCACTTAGGAGCAATGGAAATAAATCTAGAGTATTAAATTCAGAGAGTACCCCATGACATGCCATTGATGAAAGAGCTGTTTGCATGAGGATGTGGGCCCCCATTGCTGAAGCTTGAAGCAGGAGCCTGCGTCTTGTTATAATTCCACTCATTCCCACGCCCAGAGGTTGCTCTTCCATAATATAGTCGCTGTGCAGGTTGCTGCCCCAAACGGCTCAAAGAATTATGAGAGGGCTGCGGTATAAAATGGGAAGGGTTTGACAAGCCACGTATTTGTCCAAAATACTGATCATGAGATGGAGGTTTGCCTGGCTCTACGTGTATAAATGATTGAGCAGGACCGTGTTGTCTGTAGTACACAGAAGAATAAGTAAGCAAATGTCTTCTTATTGCATGTGTGCATGCGTGCGTCCATGAATAAAAGAACAGAAAGAATTCTTTTCCATAGGTTAACCAACACTAAAAGCGGAAACACAAACTTCCCATGTAAAAGATTAAATGCAGATAACATTCCATTCCCCAGAGAATTAGCAAGGAAAGAGATTTGGGTACCTTATGAATGAATTTGTACTTGATTGGGGGACGTTGGTAGACCTCCTGACACCTACTAATGATTCTGCAGAACTGAGATGCATCACTTTCCCAAACTCAGTGGCTAGGCAACTTTTATCTGACGATTCTTCTTCCACTTCTTCCAGTAGTAGTTCATCGCTGAGGCCAGAGATAGCAAATTAAATGTAACTCAAGAAATGCAGTCGCGTATCCGTATGTGCAATGGGAAAAGATTTCCCACTGAACAAACGTTAAGCAATTCGAAAGTCTTGAGCAGACGCTAAGAACTAAAATCCACAATTTTGTGAGAAATAGACTGCCATCTACAGACTAGAGCAAAGGGGATAAGCTACTAAAATCATCAATAGCTCTGTAACTAATAAACTGGAATAATTAGTGTAAAGATAAAGAAAAATTCAAATAAAACCAAAATTTTTGGTCAAGAAAAGGCTTGCTATTTTCATTCTATGAAACTGGTCATTGGTTTAGGTTATGTGATCTAGAAATCATGATAAAATTACTTTTTTATAACATGGGCATGACCGCAGAGGCCAAGCTACCTTGATACTTACACATAAATTTTAGATAGCTATGGTTTTAAGTCTATCATGTGTCATGGCCAAAAATAAAAAGTTCAATTTATTGCCATTATATCATTTCACTCGTAGATTCATAACCAGAATTCAGTAAATCTAAGGTCTTTTAATGAAACCCAAAAACTGAAAAATTCCCCAATTCATTCTCCCTTCTCACCCTTGCTTTCCTAGAGTCCAACTTTTGACATATCACACATCCTCCTTCTAGCCATATGAATAACTCCATCATATATTATTTTCCTTTCTCCCATTTCAAGTTTGCAACCCAGAGAAGCGAGATTTATCTTTCAAGTTCATTAAGAAAGATGCTAATTTAGATCACTTTCTATATCTAACATGACATCAAAGAATGGGGATCCAGACACTCCTTTAATTGTTATGATGTCATCATAACAGTTCGTTCTCTTTGCAGAATTATATACGACAGGAATAGAATAGCATGAAAATAAATAGCGTAACAACAGCAATACAATAGACATTTCTTAGTTTGGTTGCAGAATGGAATCACTATCCTAAGACTGTCTTCTTTTGTCTCCCCATAAATTGAGAGAGAGAGAGAGAGAGAGAGAGAGAGAGAGAGAGAGAGAACATCAAAGTACCCCATATCCATTCATCAACTTTATTCTATATGACAGTTAAAGCTCAATTATCTCTACTAGCGGCACGATGCTTATTTATCTCATTATAATAATTATGAAATAAAAACAAAATGACTTAACTGTCACAGTTTTTTTTATTATGAATTGCCTAATAATAACCGAATTTGAATAAAAAATTTAATTATAAATAAATCTACGATTAAAAATTTAACTTCAATTTCTATATGTGTGCATGCATGCTGCAGAATTTTTGTTTCATAAATTATAATAATTGGTTTTATACGTTACAAATAGCATTATTTAATAATAATCATGAATGTATAAGTTTGTTATCAATTCAAACATTTATTCATAAAAATTTACATCATATCACAGATATTATAATAATAATCAAGCATAGCCATAAAAAGCTTCTCACCATATAAGATCACACATTAAATTCAAGTTATGATAATTTTAAGTGAAGATAGATTATAACAAGTTATAAAAGATATTAAAAGTATAATATGTTATTCACAACTTAATTCGAGGTAATTCTAGCTATGCTATAAATTAAATACATATAATAATCTAATAATACCAAATGCAACTAATCTATAATAAAGCATGATTATTTAATTTTTTAATAAATAATTTAAAATGTAATCAATTCTTTAATATTTCATGATTTTATTGACATTGAGAATAAATAATAGTATCTATGATAATTGTTGTGACAATTCCGTGGAATAACAATTTTTTTTTGGTAAGGTCCGTGGAATAACAATTTCTAAAGGCAGCAAGCAACAATTATGCTTGATTTCATGGAAATAGCTATTCCTATAATAGCTGTATCTGTTAGACTTTTTCAATCGAATAAAAGTTCTATTCTATAAAAATAGCTTAAGAATACATAGTTATTCAGGTGAACCAAACGCCTGCCTATTTTATTTCTATAATTTATACTTCCGATTGTCTGTTTAATTTGTTTCAAATGTAAGGCCCGGCTTACTCGAGGGGAAGTGTCAAAAGAATAAGCTAAAAGTTTTATTTCCTGACAGTCTACACCTAAAAAGAACACATCTGAGAAAAATGGTAGTCTAATAGGGTATCTAGGGCTCAATTTGTAGCAAGCACTAGGCTAGGATATTCTCTCTCTATAGTCTAAGCTGATTGCCAAACAGATGGATAATTAGTCCAACCATCAACAGAAAAAATTCCAATTAAGTATAGAAACTACAAAGAAGAAAACCAAAAGAGCCATTTCATATACACACCTACTCTACCAGTACGCATATATGAACCCTTATTCTCTCCAAAATATAAAAGGGGAAAATATATCCCCAAAAGTTGACATTACTAGAATCAATTGCCCCTGTATTAGCTTATTTTTAGTTTCAGCTATATTGCAAGAAGTTGACAATGCTATGGCATGCAAGGAGTAGCACTTATTTCATCCAACAGACTGGCTTATGCAGATTCAACCGATCTGTCAAAAGCTTTTATAAACTAACCTGTAGTTAGGATCCCAATCTCCAGGATTGGGCAACGATGAACCAGCCTCGTGCATTTCATCAGTGGCTCCTAGAGTTTGGTGCCACTGCCTATTGGAACCCTGAGCAAAGGATCCAGACACATTCTGCATGGCAGGAAATCCGGAAGAAATTCCACTGACCACTTGCTGCTGTTTCCTGCTTACGGCATAAAGATTTGATGGCAAATGCACGGGTGATTCATTAGGCAGGTGTGAGCTACCCTCAGCTTGGCCAGAGTGGCCTCCTTCATTATGATGCCCTTGCCAATGTAGTGAGGATGAACTTTCCTGAAACTGTGAGCTTCCAGAATATGTCCAACCCTTCCCTCTGTTAAACTGTCCTGCAGCAGCCGTCTTTCCAAGTGGTGATCCCTGCAGACTACCTCTTGCTGGAGACGGAGGGCCAAATTGCCCAGGAGAACCAACTGAAAATTGGCCATAGGAGTTTGGTGGAGTAAATTGCGAAGGACTAGAGCCAAGGGGCAATGAGGCAATGTTCCCTGCAGATGGACTCATACCAAGTCCATTTGCATGGGAAAATTGAAAATTCCTCCATCTTGCATCAGGACTGCTTCCAAGCATTTTCCCATTGCCCTGTGAACTAATGTTCATAGCAGATGGACCGACGGGTGAATAATATGCGAAAAGATTTGCATTATCACCATAACTTCCATAGCTGCTGCCAAGCCCAGCGCCATCGTTATAGCTTCCATGACTTCCTAAACTGCCATAGCTACTTGCATGAGCATATGGCACCGCTTGAAAATTAGGGCTGCTATGCAGGGGCACCCTGTTCCTGCCAACTACCTACACAAAAGATCTCTGTGAGGGGAGAATGTATTCAATCAAGTTAAATTCATAGAAATTGAAAAGAAAAACTTTACGACCTCAAACAAGAAAAACAATGGTACTTTATGTGGACAAAAATCTCACATTAGGAGACAAACCAGCAGCAAACCAATGTCCTCCGCCTGGGTGATGATCTACCTTGATATTTTGAGCAACCAGCTACAATAAAAAGAAAGAAAAGATAAGTATAAACAATCAAACTGTTCCTGACAGAAAAAGGAAACAACAGGAGAAACAGTTGAAACTCCAATGTGTCATGTCTGTATTTCACTAACACAGGCAATGTAGCATAACACAACGGGTGACATAAGAAAAGATATGATACTCAGGAAAAGATAGAAAGAAATTTAATGGTATGGAGACTTAATTCCCAGAGCAAACGTGTTGCCATTTGACTGCCATGTACACACGGTTTTGTCAAATTTTCTAAAATGCATACCCTGCTTCCCTTTTCCGCCCTCCTCATCTTTCATCCTTCCCACTCTCCTTCTCCTTCCAATTGAGGAAATTAAGAGATGAAAGATAATCATTTCTCACACAAAGTGCAATGTTCACAAGAAATCTACATTGGACCATACTGTTGGCCACAAAGCAGATTTCTCTGTAGGTATGCTGATGACCCTAAACAATCTGAATCTGCAGTCTGAATTATTCTCTTTAAAAGTTTCCAAGCCAACTTATGACTTCACTCTTAGAACCGAACTGCATCACAGCAGGTCCTGTAGGAGTTGGCCACTTGGCCAGTGGCAATTGAAACCAGGAACAGGTCAACCAACCTGCCTATGTCATACTTTTGGGTGCTCTATCTTATATTTTCCTTTATGAGCGTCTTTAATTCAAAGCTCAGCCTAGCTGGATAAGCAAGTCAAGCTAACCGTGAGCTACTCAAGTTCGACTCACAGATTAGTCTAACTCAACTCGAATTTTTTTGCATTCATGTAGCTCAAGTATTTAAACGAGCTAGCTCGAGCTTAAAAACACTTGACTTGAGTAGCTCATAAACCTAATTGAATACTTGTGTTATCATATATTCTAATTATAAATATGCCAATCAAACCATATTTTAATTATATATATTGATTTATATATAGAATAAATTGATGAAAATAATTAATTTTCATTTTTAAAAGTCGAGCTCAAGCTGAAGTCCGAGTTAACTCAAGTTTCCAGTAAGATTTATTGACTAATCGATTTGAATACAAGCTTATTTAACAATTATCCGAATTGAGTTTGAAAGGTCGACCTCGAGTCAACTCTCAAGCCTTCCTTGAATATTTGAGTCAAGCTCAAGTATTGACCTGTGTCAACTCAACTTAATTACACCCCTAGCTTAATTAGATCTTAAAATATGAAAACAAAACAAAGCAATGGCATGGCAAAAACTGTAAAGTGCTCAGAAAACATACAGCATCACCAGCTCATTGGCAAGTCTTCTCACTAATAGTACTAGCATTCATCCATGTTCAGTTTGCTTTATTAAACCACTTGTAAACCGATAGGACACCCAAAATGTCTATAATTCACGCTTATAAGTTAAAAGATAAATGCTAAGAAAATCTCAAACGACAATTTTTGCTCAAATTCTATGAATTAAGCATTATATAACTTCATATAATAGTACAGCCCCATGTTCTTCTATAGTGGACCTCCGATGTTTTGATTGTTTTATTTCTCCAATTTAATAATGGGTTGGTCAGCTTTTAATAGTGAATAAGAAGTCCAGCTAACAAGTTCTTAGTATCTTACCATGCGAGGGGTCTCTGGAGGCGGTTGATAAGGGCATGTAAAAGGTTCCCCAGTGACGAATGGGTGTCCTGAAGCCTGAAAAACAAAGGACCTAGCCAAAATTAACAAAAAAAGTCCAAAATGAAACATAAAATAATGCAAAGGAAG
Source organism: Syzygium syzygioides (assembly GCA_031216285.1). NCBI lineage: Eukaryota > Viridiplantae > Streptophyta > Magnoliopsida > Myrtales > Myrtaceae > Syzygium > Syzygium syzygioides. Next base: position 150,556 of record CM062252.1, on the reverse strand, counting down.
CAAACTTGCCAAATGAGGCTACTGCAATAACTTTAAGATGATCAAATAATGACCTGAAATGGCGACCACCGTTTTGCAGGATCAAACTCAACAAGTCCTCTTAAGAAGTCAATTAGAGCTAACCGTACTTGAGACTCTGCCAAAGGAAAAGAGAAACAAGACATCTTAGGAACTACGGAGTGTAGCAATCTTCCCAAAACAGTTGTGCAATCAACATCTTGTACATTTGGTATTAGAGAGGCTAACCTTTGATGATATCTTCTTTAGGCAAGTTCTTTCGATACGGGTAGTTTGTTACGATTGCTTCAAGATTCATATAATTGAAATATTCTTTCCCAATCGAAGGTTTTTTCAGCTCTCTCTATTAAAAAAAAAAAAGAACCAGAAAAGAATCAAGTTAGAAAGCCAAAATGGGAATGAAAGGCCAAAAAAAGAAAAAAGAGAATAAGAATATTGTCCAAGCTGGATAACTTACAGCTTCATATTCTTCTTCTGATAAAACTTGATAAATGCTTCTCTGACATATGGAAGCCTGAAATTTCTCCATATCATGGACATTTCCAATGCACTTAAAAAACTTGGTCGTATTTTTTGCCTCCTTAAGTACATAATCAGGGGGCTGTTCTCTGCAATATTTCCATACATGCAGGAAACAGACTTAGAGCACTTACATCAGCCATTAGAAACTGCTAGGAAACTATTCCAAATAGTTTTTGGATGATTTACTCAATCCAGGAAACAAGCTAAAGGCTTCATCACTCCCCATTGATTTACTAGAAGCCTTATGGACATTCAAGGTAGATGGAGTCTCTTGCATTAGATGCTAGCTAGTGTCCATAAAAATGTACATTCATCACTATGACTCACTAAATTTACTATGTTGTGTATAAGAATTCAATTTAGTCTGAATTACGAAGATATGATTAAGTATCTTTCAATCTAACCCTTAATGAAGGGTGCAGCAGAATGCTTTTGATAACAATTCAATGTATATATCTGCAGGTACTTCTACATCAGGACATTCAGTCTTGAGCATTTGCTATATCTCCAGTTACTCGGGCCTCCTTAGAGATTTTAATTGTGTCTTCTTACACTTTCCTCTTCACCATTTTACATGACAACTACCGTGAAATCTCTATGGGAAACAAATGTACAGTCAAAATTATGAATCACTATGCAATGTGCTTTATCATGTATAAGTATTCACATTGACTCTGAATAACTAACATATCAATTAAAAGTATTCAATATAGCCCTTAATTAAGGGTACAACTGAATGCTTTTGACAACAAATTGGTGATGGACATACATGCGGGTACTTTTACAATAACAAAAGTATGTTCTATCTTGTAGCGTTTCCTTTGCTTCCAGTTACTTGGCCCTTTTCAGAATATCTATGTATGTCCCACTTTACACCTTTTTACATGGACCATTACCACAAAATCTATAAGGTCTAATTGTTTGGACTTAAAAAGTATTTATTAAATTTTAAAAATGGAAACTAAAATATTTAAAGTTGCAAAAGTTGCAACAAAATAGGTTTTCAAAAAGTTTTAGGTGATGGGCGTTTAAAAGACAAACACGTATGACAAGACCCCTATGATTTGACGTGAAGCAAAAGCCATTAAAAATGAAGGACAAACTTCTCACCGCAAGAGACAAATTGCTACTAATTCATTCTTTTCTTCCTTTAAGGAGGAAAAGACAGCATGCAAATTGTTTACAAATAACGAGGAGATTCATATTGCTGCATCACAACTTCTCACATAAAAGGAAAACAAAATCTCTGCTTCTTCATACCATTTTTCATTTAAGGAGGAGGGGGAGGAAAGGAAGCAATGGAAGAACAATTAAAAGAAACTGCATGAGATACAGAATTTAAGCAGCCAACAATTATAACTGTCTTCAACAAGGTGTTCAGGATGGAAGCAACCCAATTTAATAAAGAATATTGGAAACAACAAAATAATGAAGTCAGAAGACAGAAGAAGGAAAAGTACCCAAGTATTTTGACCATTCTCTGCAGAAGATCAAATTCTGATGCTCCTGGAAATAACGGCAATCCCAGGAACAGTTCCGCCACTATGCAGCCAAAAGACCACATGTCAATGGCCGTTGTGTATCTATGAAGGGTCAAGGTGCAACCTAATTCTCACGAGAGAGAGAGAGAGAGAGAGAGAGAGAGAGAGAGAGAGGGGGGGGGGGATTTGCACTGAAGTAGTGACACTCTTTGTCAAAGGGCTAGCTCTATCTGTTAAAAAATCCTTAGAACATGATATGCAGTGTTGAATCATGTCAATAAGTTCAATAGCTGTGTATGTCCCAAACAAAAGCTTTGATCAAGTCAAGCAAATGAAAGATCAAGGTGACAAACTTCAGTTCAGGTATGAAGATGCCCTTCTTTGGTATCTTGCCTCATGCCAGTAGCACAAGTGACATAAATTTGGCATCAGCATACCGATAATTGAGATAGCTGGCTGCTGACCGAATTAATCTCTCACATTAAGTCCTCGTAGAAGTCCTACAACCTGATCCGGGTCTTTGCTTTTTGAAATAGTGAACCCGCTGCTTCAATGGTTTCTCAACCCAAGTCAACCAAAATGTTGATGGGTTACATCAGAACTAATTATGTCAGGGTCAGAGACTGGTTATTGACTGGATTTCAAATAAACAATTCTTGTGCCAAAACTAAGATAATTCAATGTAAATAGCCGGAACTGGTTGCAAAGCTTTAACGATCACTTTAATTGCAGGCAATCACAACCATTGTCAGAGTAAATTGTTCACAATAGACAATTTAATGGTCCGAAGGACATTTCAATTAAGCTGGTTTCCATGTTTGGTGGAACTTTACTCTGCAAACTTCAAGCAAGCTGCAGACTGACAAGAGGAAATGACAAAGAAATCTGGAACAAAGAAACTAAAACCAAATACAAAATATAAAGGACCAAAAAATCTCAACCAAGATGTTGCATGATCAATGGACTAATTCAACGCTAAATATTCATTTACAAGGATACTGATACCCAAGAAGAACTTCAGGAGATCTATAGTAGCGGCTCTGCAGGAGGAAAGAAGGGATTCGTATGTTAGGTTTCATAAGAATGATCAGAGAAAATTCGTGTCGACATCAAGGATGGAAGAAAACCTGAATGTATGAGTAGACAGTTCGTTCTTCCATGCATGCAGATCCAAAGTCGATAATCTTTATTTCTGCTGGCTTCATGCTGGCAATTACAAGGCATAACAATCACTTACAGCAGCAGCAATCACTTTATAATTTATTGAAAGATATAAAAGACATGAAGAAAAATAGCTCACCTCGTGCATAGGAGTATGTTCTCCGGCTTCAGATCACAATGAATGATACCAGCATCTTTTAAAAGAGCCAGTCCACGTAAAATCTATATAATTAAGTGGATAAGCATAAATTTTCACAATAGTAGAATGAGAAATGATAGCTAGTATAGTCTAAAAAAGTCTGCTATACTTGTTTGGAGAACAGCTGCACTATGCTCAACGACAATCCCCTAAAGTGGTTAATCTTAATAAGCTCATACCTGCATGATTAGGAAAGAATTATAATACTAGTATGGAAATATATATGTAAGAGGGTAAAAAGAAGAAGAGAGAAAATGAAACGTTATACCAAGTCCCTAAATGGTGATATATGAGGGTTGTTAAAGTATCCCACATAGCTAGTCTATGAGGTTCCTATGCTCTTTATCTACATTTGGTCTCCCCCTAATGGCTTAAATGTTTTAGAGGACTTCCGAACATGGTATCGGAACCAGGTTTCACCTCATATTTATTTCCCGTGTAAGGCTCTCCATTCATCAATTCCACAGTCCATTCTCAATTCAATCTACATGTGAAAGGGGGTATTTAAGTATCCACTCGCTTATGTACGGGGTCCTATATGCTCTTTAAGTATCCACTCCCTCCATCGAATGACTTAGAATTTTTTGTTGGACTTTCTAACAAGAGGAAAAAAACCTAAGCTCTAATGAATTGTTCAAAATAACTTACAGATTTGTATCAAGCAGCTCGAAACAGATGCATAAGTGCTGATGACATAAGAAGTAATCATAGATACGGACAATGTGATGCTTATCCTCGGGATCATACTTCTTGTTTAACTGCAAAAGGAAAAACAAAGGCAGGCTAAGCAGAATCAAAACAAGTAGTAAACAAGTAGTACAAACACTACGTGCTGAAGAATATCACATTGAACTACCGTTGTCAAAATAGAAACTTCAACCAGTGCTTGTTGGGAGTACGCAGGTTGATTCTTTATAATTTTAACAGCAAGAAAACTGCAAGTTTCAGGAACCCAGCATTTAGCAACCTGACCAAAGGTACCATGGCCTAGGACATCTTTGACAATATATCTGCAAGACAGCATTCCGGTGAGAACAGCAAACGATAATTTCAATACAATAAAAGTAGACACTAATGACCTCAGTTGTCTTATCAAGTTAAAGTATGCTTGATTCCGATCACATGAATTATACTCAGGTAAAGGCTTGTTTACTCACATAACTTCAAGCAATTGCACAGATGATGGATGTACAACTTTGAGAAACTAACAGGCCCACGATAAGGTTAGGGTAAGTTGGGATCCTATTTGCCATGCATAACAATTCAATAGCGAAACAAATTACTTAAGGAGCTTCAATTAAGGTTCAAGTGTAGCAAACGCCTTCGCGAAGGTCACAGAGAAAAATCAACCAATCCTGCAGAATTAGCTTTTTAGGCATTCTGGTGAAGCAAGATGAGGAAAAAGTGGAAAAACAACCAAACCTTGCTCATTACCACAACCAACTAGAAAATCAGACTTCTAGGAGCATCTCTACATCTAGAATGGCACTTATAATTCCCTCCCCGGGAAAATATATTCCTCTCAAATTACGAAAAACAAATAAAGAACATTTATATTACAAACTTGTCAAAGGAATTCAATAAAGGGGAAAAAGTGGTCCCCAAGCATCGCAGTTAGTTCTGCTAATGAGCAGAGACAGTGCTAGGAAGTTTGACACGCAGAAGACTGAAGTAATGAGATGGCCCAAACTCATTAATCACAAATGAAAGAGAGAGAGAGAAAGAGAGAGAGAGAGAGAGAGAATCGGCAGCACTTGCAACAACTGTATCTTCACTGACTCAACAATCACAAACCTTCGTTTCGTATCTGGATTGACCAAGACGAAGTTTACTGTCAAAATAAGGTCCGAGTTTGCATTGTCATAGCCATCATTAAGAACTCCAACTGATGGACTGGTCAAATACCGCTTTGGGTTCAGTTCTTCAGAATAGTTGAAATGAGGGTTGCATATTCGATATGTCTCCACTATCTCCTTGGTCAGTCTCACCACCAACTGCAACAGTGAAATTAGTGGTATCAAGGTCTATTGAAATGCTAAATATTCAGTTCCATCAAAAACATAAACACATTTGTCAAGACACGAGTATGCTGCATTGCAGCATGCAATCATTGACCTGAGGTCAATATCAATAGTAAAGGCAGATGCAACTAAGTGACATGAAAAGGTAGAAAAAGCTACCGTGTCAGTAAAGGTTAAAGAAGAAACGGAAAGGTGATGTTTTAATGGACAATGTCTAATCACAACCCTAACCTGTTAGACAACACCCAAGTGCCTCAGACATAACTGATGCCTAACCTATTGTCCAGGGGCCAACATGCTTTAGTAAATTTGCAAGCACAAACAAAGTAACCAGTCTAACAGACCTACAAAACGGTCAGCAGATCCGTAGTGACCATTACTGACAGAACACGAGACTCGATAACATCGAGAAACAACGGAGGACGAAGGAATTATAAGACTTACTAATATTGCAGGCCATTCCTATGATAACATGGAGGGAAAACCAGGTGATTGATAGAAACAAAAGGGAATTCTACCTTCCTTGGTGCCATTTGCACGGTAAAACAAATTGAAGGAGAAGTTGGCATGAAAGTTAAGTATTTCACTCAATACCAAGTTGATTAACCACACTCGATATCCAAACCAAGTACTCTGATGTAGTTGATCAAACGTTGAATGTTCAATTACTCAAAACATTTACCTCAAAATCAACTCTTTCGAGTGCTAATGCATGCATATTCTAACCTCAATTTTTCTAATGAACACGGAGATTTTTTAGTTCTGCCGTAAAATAAACAAACAGAATTCCCGTTAACTGGACATCAGGTAGTGCATATCTTAGACTTTTCGCAGCATTCTTCCAGATAGTGGCTATCTATTTAATCTGCCCATATGAACTTTCACAATTGGATGATAATGAGTTAGGCATGTGCTACTGTTTTCACAAGAAAATGTTCCAAGAAAACACCAGGTAGATTTCTCGGCGAACATCGCATACTGAATCTCTGAAAACTCCTTGATTTCTCTCCAAGCAGATGGAAGGCTCATTCGCACAGTAGAGGAAATTAACTTTTTAAAGACAATCCTTATACTGACCTAGTCCATTAACCTGAAACATCTAGTTTGTTGAAGGAACCCATGCGTGGGTAATCTACATTAAAGGATTGACACCTGGAGAGGGAAAAAGTAAAAAAAATTTCCTAACAAATAGTAGGATGAACAAGACGCAGCTCAAAGCACAAAAAGAAAGAGTTGAATGGTATCACATTCTACCAGGAAAAATTGCCCATTGTTCCTTATGCTACCTACGGATAAATTACAGTTTCAGAAAATCGAGATTTTTAAACTAACTAGCATTCTCTTGCCGCAATCAAACTCAAGATTTTGGACTTTCTCGCAGCTGGCATCGAACTCCAAGAAATGCTTTCGCTTTCATTTCCAGCAGCATGCATCAATCGCACCCACCACAGGATAGCATGTATATAACGAAGGAAAACTCTTGATCGGAAGACAAACGGGGAAAGACTAAGGCATTCAACTAGCTGAACCAGAAAGAAAAGGGCGAGAGAGAGAGAGAGAAAGAGAGAGAGAGCACTGACGGGTCTTCTAACAACGACCCGCAGACTAGGGGACGTGGGGGCAGTCTCGGGCCTCCGCGAGGCATAACCTCTGAAGGCGAGCTGCCTGGGATGCCACCTTCCCGACGACGACGACGACGAGGAGGGCTCGGGCGAATCGCAATCGCTGGCGCGGCCCAGGTCGTGGGCTCGAGGCTCAGCGTCATTGCTAGGGCTGACCTCATCCATGACAAAGGCCTTCCTTCAGTCCCCGAAACACGAATTGACCTCATCCATGAAATCGGTCATCTCACGCCACCCGCGAAACACACGCGACCCCGGAAGGAGGATAAACAAGCGGGAGGCTGAAAAGGGCGGGGAGAGAGAAAGGGAGACGGTGCGGGGGGCGGGGGGCGGGGGCGGGGGCGGGGGCGGGGGCGGGGGCGGGGCCGGCGACGGTCAATCGAAGAAGGAGGGAAGGTGCCGCGGAAGAAGAAGGGGGAGCGACGGGAGCGGGGAGCGCAGAAACCCTCCACCGACGGAATCCAATCCCATCCCCCTCAATCGCGCAGCATGCCTGGAACCGGACGGCGATCGACGATCAACGTCGATACGGCGGCGACCGGAGCGATCGATGAGGTGGGAGAGACAGTGGGGTGGGGGTGGGCGATTGGAGAATATATGAAACGGGAGGGAGGAGGCTCGAGGGAGGAGGGGGCGAAAGCCAATTGGTTGAAGGAAAATGGGGAGGAAAAAGAGAGGAGGACGGAGCGGAGAAGAGCCAACAGCAGCAGAGAGCAGCAGCCCAGAGAGCAAAAGGAGGAGGAGGAGGAGGAGGAGGAAAGCAAAGGGTGAAACGAAATCGGGTCAGAGAGGACTCGGACAGCCACCCCCTCCTTCTCTTCTTTTCCCCCAAAATTCCCCCCCTACTAAATTATTAATAATTATGCCCCCAATTTTTTTTCCATTTTCATTATTCTTTTTTAGCCTTTAATATTCTTTGGGCTTTTTTTTTTGTTTTACCTCTTTGGAATAACTACACGAATGATCTTTAAATTTTGATCAGAAATTTAATGTGCCCTTTAAACTTTTAATTTGTGTAATATAATTCCTTAAATTTTAACCCAATATATAATGTCGCCCCTAGATTTTTAATATATTCAATATGGTATAGTTTAAGGACTAGATTGACATGTACCGAAAATTCGAGACGCATTGAAAAAATTAAAAGTTTATGGTTGACATTGCACATTAGATAAGATTCAGAAACCACATTAAGCAACATTAATAATTTAGGGATCATAAAGTCATAAATCATTTATGTCATTTTCTTTTTTATCTTTTGCTGCCCTTGATCTCTTCCCTTTGTCCCTTTCGAACTGTGCTTGGTTTTCATCCGGGGTATAGTGAAGGTTGAGATTTGCCATTTTTTATTATTCTTTTTTCATTTTTTTAACATTAAAAGGACGGTCCAGATACGTACTTATATTTGTATGAAGTTATATACCACGAATTTCTATTTCCATTGAACAGTGTCGTAATGATTTTGGCCTATTGCTAATGTTGATATGACCATATGTCCTATTTGCTTTCCAATGTGTAAGTGATAGGGGGGGATATGCTACCATTTCTTATATAAGAATTTTAGGGTACGTTTGTTTCGTGAAAAACTCAATAATGAAGGAAAATGATTTTTTGAAAAGCATTTTATAGAAAAATGGTTAATTTTCCTTCATTTGGTAATATGCAATCGAAATCGTTTTTTGACATTTGTATTTCATAGGAGAATTATTTCAATCTCATAACTTTATATCGAGCAAAAAACAATCAAAATTTTTTAATTATTAATATTTTTATTATTTTATTTTAAAAAACGATTTTGTAATTATTTTTAATTTATTTTTTATTTTCATTTTTAAAAAATTAGAATTTTTAATTCTTTTTTCTTTTTTTTTCTTTTTCTTTTTCTTGTCTTTCCTTTTCTTTTTCCTCCTTCCTCCACTACAATTGGCTAGCGACACCCTAACGATGGCCCCAAGCGAGCTCGAGCTCGCTGATCTTGAGCGAGCCATTAGATCGCTAATCGAGCTTGCCAGCCTTAGGCGTGGTCGAGGTGAGGTGGAGACAACGAGGTCGAGGTGAGGTGGAGATGGCGAGGTCCAGGCGAGGTGGAGGCGGCAAGATCCAGGTGAGGTGGAGGCAGCGAGGTTAGGCCTCGCACAACACCAGCAAGCTCGACCTCACCTGAGATTGGCGAGACTCAAGCTCGTTGCACTAAGATTGGCGAGACTCTAGCTCACTACGATCTGGCGAGCTCGGCCTCGTTTGAGGCCGGTTGTGGCCTATCGTCGGCCACCACTAAGGCCAGCGACCAGCGGAAGGAGGAAGAAGGAAAAAGAAAAAAAGAAAAAATAATGAAAAAATAAAAAAATTTTGACAAATTTAAGATAATCAATTCTAGAAAGTGTTTTCACCTTATTAAATAAGAGAATTCACTTTTCTAAATTTATATATGAATGCTTTTCTTGATTGAAAAGTGTTTTCAGTTGACCAAATCATTTTCGGACAACCAAACGAATGAAAGTCTAGAAAACACTTTCCTAGAAAGCAATTTCACCAAAACAAACGCACCCCAGAGAAAGTTGGGATTGATTGGGAGGTGATTTTAGGGTAGAATTTGATCGCAAAAAGGGTCTAATCAGCTAAGAAAAATCCCCAATTTTAGGTTAACTCTCAATTCTATCCCGACCTCTTTTTTTAAAAAAAAATCCAAAATTTTATGTCAAGTCCAAATTTGCCCCAAACTTTTTTTTGGGTCTAAAAAGAGCCCCAACTTTAGGTATAGTCATGAATCTGCCCCTAATTTTTCTAATTTTCATATCGAAGAATAGTTTTGTTTTGGAGATAATTTTTTACATCAACTTATTGATGTAGATTTGTAACCAACGTAAAAATATCACATCAAACAATTAATGGCGATTTTTAGACAGAAGGTTAATGGAGGCAAAATTGAGATTAGATTGAAAGTTTGTGATTTTCTTAGATAAAAAAAAGTTTGGGATAAATTTGGGACTAGTGATAAAGTTTGTGATTTGTTTATACCCAAAAAAGACTGAAATATATTTAGAACTGGAACTAAATTTTGGATATTTTTTTGTAGATAAAAAAAGGTTTGGGATAAAATTGGGATTAACCTAAAGTTGAGGTCTAGGAATTAGGCCTCGCAAAGGAAAGGCCGTGGCACCCTGATGAGTGGAGAGATTATTCTCATTTTGTCATATAGGCGTCGGATATGCCAGCTGCATAATCAAATTCAAAGATGATGTACTCATGTTTATTCATCTATCAAAAACAATATAGGCTCTTCTTGTTTCGCGAAAATTGAATAATTTTAAAAATATTTTTCTAAAAATGATTATTTGTATTATTTAAAATAATTAATCAATGAAAATATTTTCATAATTAAAAATAATTTATGTCTACACACTTTTATAAATAATGAAAATATTTTTCGTTCATTCATATTTGTAACCGATATAAATAATTATTTTTATTAAAATATTTGTCATATTATTTATTTCTGCGAACCAAACGCGATGTCGAGCATCATGAATGCTGGCTTTGTCATCATCTTTTTCTTTTCCTTCTTTTACTTGGGTTTTCTTTCCTGGTGGGTCTTCACTGGTAATATGTTATGTACATCAGCAAATTTTTGCCAATATATGACTACTTTTCCGCTTTGACTTTACCGCGTTCTCTTTTTGGTAACTAGCAAAAGACACGTGCTTACACGAGCAAAAGAAGATATCGAAACATGTTGGGAGAGATGTGAATGTCTAAAATCGCAACAAATTTGAATAAATTGTATTCACGTTTATTTTATTTTTTTTAAGAAATAAGGTAAATGGAATTTGTTAACAAAAAAACGATTTTGTCCATATTACAGAAGAAAGTGAATATTTCAAGGAATTCACAATAGGAAGGTATAAGGAGAGAAACAGGGTTAAGGGAAAGAGAAAATGAGAAGCAATAGCAAGTTTTAAGCAGAGGCCACGGCACGCATAAACCGAATAGCTTTGCCTCTGTCCGACTATATGCTTCTTTGGACGAGTTGAACCGTGGAAGGGGACATTCATGGACTCCGACTATGTCCATCGCCCCCACCCTTTTAAGAATGCCATGTCCTCAAAGACTCTTTTTAAGTTAGAACAACCCACGTGAGAAAGCAAATTCTATCTTGCACCTGTGTCCATACTGATGGCTGCCCCACTAGAGAGGCACCACTGTATAGACAACCAGGGACAAAAAAGAGGAGGCACCTGATCTTTATTCAGCACAAGGTATCTGCAACAACACAGTTTCAGAAAGCCAATGGCGGCGTGATGATCATGATGCGAGTTTCGGAAGACTTATTCTCCGCACTTATTCCATCTATACATCTGGAGCTTGTTCGGGCTTTCGACATGTGATGATGGTGAACTTGATGAGTCCCTTCTTGTATCCCTCAATCATCAGGGGCATTGCCAGTGCTCCCTTGATGGTCTTGATTCCTATTCAAATCAATGCACAATGCACTCAGTACCATTTCTTTCCCTATCTCTATCAGAATAAGAAAATGGACTTCAAAAATGTTCTGCTCAGTTAGCTAAAGAAAATGAAAAATCCTTTTTCTAAACATGGTAAAATGATATGATAGAAAATGGAAGCCTCGAAAGTAGATTTGTGACTTTGAATATTCTCTGCATTGTTTTGAGAATTATGACCCTCGTCGCCAACACACTAATAGGACTAGATGCCTCCATTCCATGCGTAATAAGCCCATCGTGTGTACGGTTAATCGATATGTGACTGGGACAATGACTGGTGAATTGAGGGGAAGCAAGAGACTCACCACTGAAGAGCAGCGATGTGAGGCCTTTCCACGTCAATGCGGAGCGCAGCACTGCTGGCCAGAAAGGCGCAACATTTGGGGACCAGTCTGCTACCTTAATGTCCTGGATGGCGGAGGAACTCTATGTTAATCACCTTAAATTCTCCGACAAGTATTTCCCTGTCTAGTTTTGGCTGTTATAAGTCGTTATAGAGGCCGCTCAGAATGAGTGGCTGTGGAGATAGTTGAGCAACTAAAGTTACCTGGAGGGAGAGGGAGCGCAATTGGCGGACATAATCAGCAGCCGAACACCAAGCAGGAAGAAAATAAGCATCGCATATCTTTTGGAGGAGCTCCTTCTCCGCTGGATTCAGCGAGTCTTCAGAGGGAGTGAGCTCCCTGTGACACCACGTGGCGATGATGATCGTGGCTCCTGGGGCCGCAACTCGAGCCAGCTCTTTCACGAACTGCAAATTTTAAATAACAAGTGAAGGGAAAGATTAGGATTGGAAAGGATAGGATAGAGGAGGAAGCGGATGGAAGAGAAGAAGAGAGGACCTTAGGTTTGTCGGGCATGTGTTCACCGCTCTCCATGGACCAAACGAGGTCAAACTCGGCATCAGGAAAGGGCTGCTGCAAAGCATCTGCAACTTGGAAGGAAACCTGGATTGGATATAGGCTTGTAAGGGTCATTAGTCGCTGCTTTTCATTGGCTTACGAGAGAGAATACTGATTGGTGAAAGGAAAGGGAGGACACCAGGTCGGAGAGTCCCTCGGAGGTGGCGAGAGCGTTAGCCCTTTGGGCTTGGACGGGACTCAAGGTGATGCCGCAGCATTGGGCTGCGAATTTCCGGGCCAGGTATCTGGAGCTCCCCCCGATTCGACATCCCACATCCACGATTCGCTTCGGTCTCTTGGATTCTGGCACCAAGGACATGGAGGAGGAATCAAAACCACGGAGGCGTACACAAATTCACAGTCAGGAAAGGGGTACCCGTGACGCAAACAAACTTTCTGATGGACATTAAGCCAGAGATACGGTGGCCGTGCTTTACCCCATTGAATCAATCGATCCTACTTGTGTTAGTGTGATGTGCTGCGATTGGGAAATGAGCCAGGCAATTGATAACGTGGGCATCCATCCATGAAAGATAAGAAGCAAGGTCTTTAGAGTCTCACCAGGATCCAGAAGGGAGGCGAAGCGGAGGGACTCTTCAATCATGCGGATCTGGGCGGATCGGTGGTTGGAGACGGAGAAGGAGACGTTGTCGGCGTCGGAGTCGTAGAAGCCGTGGTGCAGGTGGTCGCCCCATATCTGCTCCCACAGGCCGGAGGACTGGTCGTAGAAGTCAGCAATTCCCTGCCTCAGCTCCTGCGGCTGTCGGGGAGAAGAAGATGCCATTGCCAGGAGGGGAGTGCGGGAGCGCGGGCAGCAGGGGGAGGAGAAGAGGCGGCGGCGGCGGCGGCGGTGGAGGGAGCAGGGAGGCGGGGGAGAGAGGAGGAAGGGGAGTGAGGTCATGAAGGAAAGATCTATCTTATCTCTGCATTCATTCATTCATTCATGAATGGGAGAACTGGGAATGCGGACTCCTCCTCTGTAACTTTGGGGCTGCCTCACTCTCACAGTCACCTCTCTTCCATTCTCCACCGCTCACCATGATGATGATGATGATGACGATGGGCGGCGCAGCAGCAGCCTTTGTTTATATTTTTTCAAGCTTCCTCCATTTTTGACTTTAACGAAATGAGCTTTTTCTTCTACGAACACAAGTTCATTCTCTCTCCTCCTTTTTTTTATTTGTTATATATATAAGTAAACAAGTTCGAGGTTTATTCTTGTCGCCTCGATCTAACTGCAGACATCTTGTTGCGCTGAGCCATTTTATATTAAGCGGTCAAATGGAAAAGACAGTTAGTCATGTAATGGACATAAATATTTTATAACATATGTGAATTTGTCGTGACTCTCAACACACGCGGAAAAAACTTCTGTTAGGAAATACTTTACGCTACCCATCTTATTTTCATTCATATTCAATATGTAAGATCACAAAAGAAAATTTCCTTTGTTTGGTTTTTTTTTCCCCTGCATCTTGTTCTTTTTGTTACTATATCGATTATTGCTGGATTTATTTCTTACATATATATGACACTTCATCATAATATGTAGGGCTAATACCACGAAAAACTCCAAACCAATATATATCTATGACAAATTTACTCAAAACTAATTTTTTGACCACAAAAAATCTCAAATTGGTACGTTTGTGACAAGTTTATGCAAGAAATCATTCTTCATCACAGTCATAGTTTTCATGCAATCAGCTAAAAATGGTATTGTTTATGAAATTACGAAAAGATGGAGGAGAAGAGCAAATGTTCCAAAAGAAATGAAATTATGATTGTCTGAGTCAACTTCACTAAGGAGACAACTGAGGAATAGGCTTGTAATCCAATGAGAAGCCTTGATTAGATGACTAATCGCGTCTGTGCATTATTGCGGTCATAGGCTATTAAGATTCTGCAGCTTAACCAAATTATTAGGTTTGTAGTCGTATGTTAATGTATCGGTAAAATTAGCTAGAAAAGCTTGTTCGTTCTCGCTAGTGTACCAGATGGATTTCGATGAGTTTGTACGAGGCTGCACAATACACCAAGGAGATAACCAACTTCATTGAACGTGCCTAACAAATTCTGAGAATCGAATATGCTTCCCTTCTGGAATGCCAAGAGTGACCAGATGCTCTTGGACCTTTTGACTTTTTGGTGCACAAAAGACGGGTGGTGGAATGCGCCCCATATTCTACCTCTAATAGGGAATCGTTACTCCTCGGCCCCCGCATTTCTATCTTGCTGACTAGGTTTTCAATACTGACACAGTGTTCCCTACTCTAACCAATATTGTGATTAAATATATTAACAATCAATAATTATACATTTGATTGAAAATTACTTATAGACAATCACATATATTAGTACAATGTAATTATAACTAATGCAAGTTTTAAACAAACTAAGTTAATTAGAAAATTCACATCCAATTCCGTTCTTGCAATGCTTATTCTCACAACCAAATATAAGAATTTCCATTCCATTCCTACAATTCGCCAAACAAGATATTGGAATTATCATATCACTACATTTTATTCCACTGCTTGTCCGTCGTACTTCTCAATTGTATTCAATTCCTCAGTTAGCAAATGTAACACTACTACTCGGCAGGTCTGCGTAATACGAAGGGGCAAATAATTGCTTTGACCCGAGTCTTCATGGACCAGATCCATCACGACTACTGCTGGGGCGGGTTCCACCCGACGAAACAACATGATGAATGACCGTGATCAATTTGTGTCCATCTAGGCAAGACATTCCGTGCGCATGTGCCCGTATTTGGTACAAATCCATATAACTCTATTACAATAATATTTGTACTAATCTTTTACTCATCAAAAGTCCGGTGCAGAAAGTGTGAGAAGCATTGTAATAAAGGATAATGCGTGTAACATATGAAACTCCTATATGTAAAAAGACAGGTTTCCGCATCCACATGAATCTCTCTCTCTTTCTTTTATCAGTTCATCCGGACCCGTATGCATCCTGTATTTGTTCAGAGCCATATATGTTTAAATCCTGACTGACATGAAGAGTAACTTTTCAATACTTTGGTTCTAATGAATTAGAAAAAGACACCGACCAAAAAAGAAAATTAGAAGAAGGCGAAAGCTTTTACATTCCGATCCAATATAGTCGAGTTCTAAATTCAGATGGCACAGAATACAAAGGCCTAAATTTGATATACAAGAGAGCGCGATCATTCTACCCCATCTTACAGCTTCCCGTATCTTCTTGCTTCTCTGACATAAACAAAGTTCCCTGCCTGCCGGTTCCACCATCTACAAGATGACGAAAATTTGGTTCCAATCATCTTACGGAGACCCACCAGACATATGAGAGCAAGCTTCAAAACATCGTGTTTCCCAACAAATCCAACTTCAAGACAGCGCCAATTCTTACTCCTACATTCATGGGGGCAGCAGAGTGAAGACTGAAACACAACTTCCACTCGTACAAATAAGCCATGCCCCTCATCCCTAGCAATGCCTGAAACATTGAAAAAAGCATTTCTCCCCAACTTCAATAGATCAGTTACACATGAAACTTCGGCACAGCTTGCACTTGGTAAAGGTTTGACCATGCCACTTGAACAAGAAAATCAGCACCATCCATCCATCTCACGCATTTTACAAACTTGACACCTACTAGGGACAGAGGATGACCGATAAATTTCGATTTACGAAAATTTAAGAGGAAAATTCTTCCTCTAAAGGTATGCTATAGAGCAAATAGAACTTTCCTGATGATGCATCTTAATAATCCTACTCTCCGTGTAAAGTATAAAACCAATCCAAAAGTCTGCAAAGGAGCCCAAAATGGTAGCAATTTCAAAAGAAAGCCTCTTTTTCGGGCCAAAAGAGAAAAAAGGAAAAAAAGAAAGCCTCTCTCCAGTTAAGCCACAAGAGATGTAACACCATAATCTGTTGATGCACGAGTGGAATTTCTGACTACAGCTATATAACTACTCTAGTCCATCTATCAAAAGGTAGAGAAAATTAAAATTTTTGACTTTATGTACACAGTAACAGCTGGTTTATTTGCCAACATTCGGATGACATTGATTCGAATATTTTGCAACATAGATCTACCGCAGATTTCCTCCAAACAATCAACAGAAAATAAACTCAACTTAATAACAATGCATAGAAATGACATGACTTGCCTGGCCAACAAAACGACAAAAGGACACTATAAGTGCCATAACTTGTGTACGGCGCTCACTTTGGTGCCATAACTTTTTTTTTGGATCACTTTGGTGCCAAGTCGGAGGACAAACAATCACTTAAGTGTCATAACTTTTTTTTGGATCACTTCAGTGCTAAAATTTTTGAACAACGATCACTTAAGTTCTAAAATTTTTGAAAAACGATCGCTTAAGTGCCAATCTCCGGCAAGACTCCAGCGAACCACGTCAGCCTCAGAAATTAATAAAAAAAAATGCCACGTCAGATTTTCGGTGAAAAATTGTGTACAGCACCGAAGTTGGCACTTAAGTGATCGTTTTTCAAAAATTTTAGCACTTAAATGATTTTTTTTCAAAAATTTTAGCACTAAAGTGATCCAAAAAAAAGTTATGGCACTAAAGTGAGCGCCGTACACAAGTTATGGCACTTATAGTGTTCTTTTGCCCCAACAAAACTATTTGAGTTTACAAACAATGGCACAGGCTAGTGCAATTAAACAGTCAGAAGTCTAATTCGGTATCTAATATGTACTGTTTTTTCAAATTCGACTGCTAACAAGGACAGTCAAGGTTCTAACTCACTTGATTTGTGTAATCAACTGCTTGAGTCACCTACCCTTATCCCAAAAAATTGTTACCCTGGCATTGCTGGCGTAGTAAAAATCGATCAAAAGACTTGATCGCACAAATCAAACAAGTAATTGATTGCAGGAAGAAAAGGTGGAGAATAAAATCAAGATAGGAGACCAAAATAAAACTTAACCAAAAGGAAAGATCTAACAATTTGCAGTGTCAATAGCAAAGAGTATTAAACTAGATTATTCAAGTTCCACGAGAATAAGTTCTTGCCGCAATTAAATGTACTTACCGATTTAAGAAATTAATCAATAGGGTGTTTGTCGGCCTGGCGCGAGGTATAATGAGCAGAAAGTAAAAGCAGAGAAAGGAAAGCACTTGCTACAAAAATCGCATCAAACCACCGATGGTAGAAATCAAATTGGATATCTCCACCTAACACGTCAGTAATGATCAACCTGCCAAGACAAACAGGAATGCTCTTCAGGAAGCCTATTAACATTTTGCATGCCATGGGATCATGACCGCCGGGTTTGACAACAAAGCAGAAATCCTAATGCATTCGAGCCATATATCAGTTTTAAGAAGCTAATTTATTATGTGTGAGAGTCAAATACATAGGCATAGAAGATGGCAAGAACAACCACACAGAAGAACAAAATAAAATCGCTTTGATCATCTCGCTTGCATCTCAGACATTTTGCAATAACACCAAGATATGCAGAGTCTTCATCTTCTTCAGTCTTTGCTATTTCTAAGCTTTTGTGGGATGCATACCCTAGTCCAAGTTAGTATTGATGTAGTTAGCAATGATCACCTAGAGGGGGGGGGGTGAATAGGTGATCTAAATAAATTCTTTACCAATTTAAAGCGGAAGTAATAAATCAAGAACAAAGTTTGAACAACAAGCAGATTCTAA
The DNA here is from genome assembly GCA_031216285.1 of Syzygium syzygioides. Classification (NCBI taxonomy): domain Eukaryota; kingdom Viridiplantae; phylum Streptophyta; class Magnoliopsida; order Myrtales; family Myrtaceae; genus Syzygium; species Syzygium syzygioides. The sequence goes on along the minus strand of CM062252.1, from coordinate 132,453 downwards.
TCAGACTTTGTGACAAATGTTCTTGTGAGCAGTATAAACAATATAATAAGAAATTAGAGATGGAGAAAACTGTACATAAACAATTATAGTGGTTCGGCTTAGATCAAGCCTACGTCCACTCTTCTACGCTGACAGCCAACTGACTGGATTCCACTAATCAAATCAATGAGAAGTTACAGTAAGTTGTGCCGCTTAAACCCAAGCACTTCTCCCCGAAGTTGGTGCTGCTTATACCAAGCCGATAGATCACACTGTCTCACACCTAAGCACACACTTATAACACCGTCTAGAACTCTCAAATGATTACACGTTTAATCTCACGAAAGACAAGAGATTGAATCGGAGTATGCTCAGACTTTGGACTTGTTGATTCTTGATTTCGTTCTCTACCTTCTGCTCCTCATTGATCTCCTTTTATACTCCTTCACTTCCAAACTAGCCATTGGACAGTTTTCAGAGGATCATTTTTCAATATTCACCTTTGGACAGATTTGTATAAAATGGATTGAATAGCCGTTGGTTGATAAAATCTGAATCCCGTTGATTCTGGTCACCCATACAATCAGAATCTTGGTTTTCATAAGTAGAGCTTTGTCTGTTGTAATGCATACTTGTCGAAATGTTTGATTGTCATTCCATTTGATTAAGATTGATACAATCAAAACTTTTCTTCTGTGAAATCCATACCTGATCACTAGCTGTTATTCTTCATTCTGAGTTCTACGTTTAAATAATTTTAGCGTCTACGTCTACGTCTGAATAAATTCAGCGTCTGAACTTTCTCGTTCTGAGTTTGAACTTCTTGTTCCGAGTCTGAACTTCTTGTTCTGAGTCTGAATCTCTTTTGTTTGAAGTTCTTTCACAATCTGAACACGAACTAGATCAAGATTGACATATGCTTTTCTTCCAAAAATAACTTCCTGAATCAAAATACTTCAAAGCATTTATCAGACTTACAAGATACTCATGGACAGTTTTGTCAATTTCAAAATCTATTGGGAATTTTCCTTAACAATTTCCCCTTTTTTTATGGTGACAAAACTTTCATGCAGATATATAGATTTTGAGATAATTTTGAAAAATATGATCAAGCATATAAAATAGCAGATATTCAAGATATCATATATGATCAGAGTAATTTGATATGAGATTTTTTTTTATACTCAGTTTTTGAATAAGATAAGGAGTATGACAAAATCTGAACCGTAAAAAAATCTAAGTCACAGTCTATCTCCTTTTCTTTGAATCCAATAATCTGCATATCAAACCAAATCATATTTGCATATTTCTCCCCCTTTTTGTCAGCATCACAAAAAGATATATGCATAAAATTCCTTAATGATCATGACAATATATGGAAGTATAATCAAAACTCAATATTATGCATCAATTAAGTAGAATTAACCACTAAGCACATATGCATATTTACATTCTCTCCCCCTTTTTGTCATAATCAAAAAGTGATAGTAATGGAAAGGGTATCACGTAGAACATATAAATTTAACTCATCTTCACGTACTACCTTCAAAATATATTTGGCGTGAAACACAACCTTCAAAGATATCATCTTTCGCAAACATAACATATATTCAATATAGCTCATGTTCAAATATCATATATATATATATATATATATATATATTAATGAACACGCATGCACATAATAAATTTCACAATCTTTTTGTCATAATAAACGATTATATAAATAAGAGATTCATTAATGACAAAAAGTAAGAAATACTAACCCGGATTGTGTAGAACTTAGCAAGTTCTAACATACATTACCTTTTCTTTCATAGTAATCAAGAGTGGGCAGAAATTAAATTGACTTTCATACTTTATTTACGCTCCCCCTCAATTTGATACCATTTTGAGATGATTCTACCCCTTTCTTTTGCATTTTTCACTTTTTGCTTTTCTCCTTTTTGTTTTTCTCCCCTTGTCACCAAGACAGCTTTTGCGAATAGCTTTCATTGCTGCTTGTGCACGTTGAACATATTGTTGTTCCTCTATTTTCTTTGTAACAGCAACATCCGCCACATTTGTTTGCATTTTGAAATTCGAGAAAGAAATTTGTTTTCTTCCATCAAGCTCGTCTCGGATTCAAACTGCGTAAACTCAACAAACCTTTTGCACAAATTTACAGTTAAAGATATAATATCTCACATAATATGTAATGCCTTTTCTTTAGCAATAATATGAAATATTTAAACCTAAGCCAACTTATCCTTTCGTACGACGCATTAAGCGTTTGCTTTTCGTGTTTTGACATGCCTCCAATAATTTGTCAGAATATTGCATAAAGGAGAAATTTTCGATCCTTTGGAAATGTTGCAAAATCTCCCCGATTGTGGGATCAAGCTTTCCAGACTTCACAAGAAAAGATTCTTTTACATCCTGCAAATACTTGTAAGAGAGATAATAATCTTCGCAAAATATAGAGAATGTCACGTACATACCTTGCTCTGATTTGCGGATCAAACTTGCTAATTAAAAATATCTTCTAAGAATATAACAAGTGATTCAAGATTGTAGGAATTTTCCTTAAGCTTGAATCTCATAAGCAAGTGATACCAATTGAAGTAGCTATTTCAAGCATTAAATATATGCAATATCTTACACACATGGCAACAAATATTACCAATTTGTATCTCAACATGCATGTTCAGAATATACCTTTTCTCTTTAGAAAGAATTCATCACTTGAGATCATTGCGTAGGTTTGCATTCATGCTTCCTTTGTATAATTGTCTGCAATAAACTGATTTCCTTTCTAGTATCCTTGTAATTGGATCCTTTCTTTTTGTTAGACGCAAAATAGGAAACTTTCGTAGAAGCCCAAGGATACTTTCCCAATTCATCTCAGTAGAGTATTTAAGGGAATAGGCATAAAAAAACAATATCTCGCAAAAAGAAATTCTTTCTTTGTAAGACATGACAATATCGGAGAACACATAATGAGTCCATAAAAAAATTTCATTTCCAATAAGATATCAAACAATCTCTTTTATAAAATTTCATCTAAAAAAATCCATCAAAATAAACTTAACTTTTATTACGACATTTCTAACAAAACCAACGATGTAAAACATGCCATTTCAAGTCAAAATAAAGCAGAGCATGGAGATAAAATGTTAAGTCCAAAGAGAATTCATAGATATTTAAAGTATGTATCCGAATCAAATTTAGAATTTGAAAAAAAATATACCTTTACTTACCAAATTCTCTTTCCTTATTTCCTGCAAGAAAAGTAATCTCATCTTTTCTTTGGTACCCAAATCAAAATGATTTCTATAATGCTGGATTGAAGGCCTGCGCTTTAATCTCTCCTTGACCTTTGGAAAGTCATTCTTGATCTTATTTTCATTTTCGAAATCGAGGCCGGATTTGTTGTAATAGGGGACTTGAATGGATAGAACATGCTCTAATGTCTTTGAGCCAAGAGCAAATTTTTTGCAAATCTTCGGAATTTCTTCCTTATAGGAATCAACTTCTTTTTGCAAAATATCCTTCTCTTCCTTGACAGAGGAATTCTCCTTTTCAAGCTCAATGATCCTTTTCTCATTCATAATATTTTGTTGCTTCAATTTAGAGACTTCCTTTTTCAACTCGGAGATCTTCTTCAACGCATTCTCATGTTCCGCGCATAACTCTTCAAAAAGATCATCATCATCGAGAATAGTATCTAAACAAATCACCTCATCTTCTTCGGATTCAATGTCTGCCATTAAGCATAGATTTCGCTGCTCAAGGATTTCATCATCATTGGATTCAGACTCTTCATTGTTGTCTCTGTTCTTAAAATGTTTTCTTTCTCTGGATTTCTTTGTTAGCTTCTTTGCTTTGGGGTTTCTTCTCTTTCTCACAAGGTATTGAAATCTTTTGATCAGTAACTTCATCTCCTCATCGTCGTCTTCTTCATCTCCTTCAAAATCTGTTTCATCAGAATTAACGTTAGATTTTAAGGCAATTAACTTCTTACCTTCTAAATCTTCTTCATGTATACGTTCTACTTCATATGATTGAAGAGTTCCAATCAGTTTATTCACTGATAGTGGCATGATCCTTTGAGTCTCTCAAAGTGGGGTTTTGATGTTGTCCCACTGCTTTGACAGTCCTCTCAAAAGTTTGTTGACTTTCATCGCATCTGAGACTGGTTGTCCTTGATATGCAAGACCGTTTACTATGTCAGCAAATCTGTCATACATATCAGCAACTGATTCTCCTGTCTTCATTTTGAAAGATTCATATTGACCAAGTAAAAGATTGATTTGAGTTTCTTTGTTTCGATCTATTCCTTCATAAGTAGTGTGGAGAGTATCCCATATTTCCTTGGCTGATTCACAAGAAGCAATTTTCTTATACTCAACAGGTGATAAAAGCACAATAAAATGAATAAATCGCTTTTGAATCTAAAGCTTCTCTTTTTGTTATTTCAGTTTGAGATAATGGAGGATCTGCTGATTTGCTTTCATCTTGCTTCTCTTTTGAAGCAGATACGGAATGCTTTGGATTGACTCCTCTGATGACAACATCCCATTGCATGTGATCAATTGATTTGATGAATGCCTTCATCTTGTTTTTCCAGACGCTATATTCATTGCCATCGAAATATGGTGGCCTGGAATTGCTTTGTCCTTCAATGAGACCTGGAGCACTCATACTAGCCATATAGATCGTTAGCTCAGAAGTAAAACACTTCAATAAACGAGCAACATACTCTGATACCAATTCATGTAGCTAGCAAGGATCATCTAGAGGGGGGGTGAATAGGTGATCTAAATAAATTCTTTACGAATTTAAAGCGGAAGTAAAAGATCAATAACAAAGTCTGAACAACAAGCAGATTCTGATCTGACTCTGTGACAAATGTTCTTGTGAGCAGTATAAACAATATAATAGGAAATTAGAGATGGAGAAAACTGCACACAAACAATTATAGTGGTTCGACTTAGATCAAGCTTATGTCTACTCTTCCACGCTGACAGCCTACTGACTGGATTCCACTAATCAAATCAATGAGAAGTTACAGCAAGTTGTGCCACTTAAACCCAAGCACTTCTCCCCGAAGTTCGTGCTGCTTATACCAAGCCGATAGATCACACTATCTCACACCTAAGCACACACTTATAATACTGTCTACACCTCTCAAATGATTACACGTTTAAGCTCACGAAAGACGAGATTGAATCGGAGTATGCTCAGACTTTGGACTTGTTGATTCTTGATTTCGTTCTCTACCTTATGCTTCTCATTGATCTCCTTTTATACTCCTCCACTTCCAAACTAGCCGTTGGACAGTCTTTCGAGGATCATCTTCCCATATTCACCTTTGGACAGATTTGTATAAAATGGATTGGGTAGCCGTTGGTTGATAAAATCTGAATCCCGTTGATTCTGGTAGCCCATACAATCAGAATCTTGGTTTCCATAAGTAGAGTTTTGTCCGTTGTAATGCATACTTGTCAAAATGTTTTATTGTCAATCCATTTGATTGAGATTGATACAATCAAAACTTTCCTTCTGTGAAATCCATACCAGATCACTAGCTGTTATTCTTCATTCTGAGTTCTGCGTCTGAATAATTTCAGGTACCGCATGATAACCATTCTGGTCAGGAATGAGTTCCTGAACCAGAAATAGATTTTTCTATTTCTGGTTCCTGGATGAGTTTCTGGGAAAAAAAACCCGTTTGATAACGACAAAAAATTTCTGTTTCTAGAACAGAAACCCGTTTGATAACAGCACGAAATTTCTATTTCCTGAAACAAAAACCCGTTTGATAAACAACATAAAATTCTATTTCCAGAAACAGAAATCCATTTTTTTAGAAATGAAATAAAAATAATAAAAAAATCTGAAAAATTCATAATTTATTTCTAGGAACAGAAATCAGTTTTTTATTGTGAAATTATAAGAAACCTGTATGAAAATATATTTGTGCTTTGTACGAAACCAGTTTTAGAAATCCATTTGTTTGTGCTTTGTACGTGGGTCGGCCGTCCCTCATCGGGGTCAGCCGATGTCGCGGCCCCGTCGTCCTTCCCAGACCCCACACCCCCCAACTTCCTCACACTCGCCGGTGCTCTACTCCCTTCCAATACGATAGATCCAATGAGAGAACCGCATTTCTCCAGGTCTTTCTTCTAGCACTGTGAATTTCTCGTGCCTTTTCGTTCAAGATTCTCATGGGTACTGCTCGTCAAATCGTATGCTAGAGTGGAGACGTTGATTCTGTTTGTGTGTTTGTGTTTTTATTTCAAGCATGTCGATGCGCTCTTACCTGTTTGATAGAATGCCCACGAGACAAAAATTAAATGTTCTGGGCAAAAGCTATAGCAACCTGATATCCAACATATCGCGATGTTCATCAGAGAATGCGTTTATTCCCCAGATTTTTTTTGGTTCACTGAACTGATGCGATTCTGCCAGAAACCCATGGCATACATTTCTAGGATGCATCTCATCTAAGCATTACAATGACCAGCAACAGTATCCATAGTGCACATGATGAACGTAACCCAACAATTCTTCATAATAAGAATGCTTACTATGAGACTTCGAAGTTTGCTGGTTCGACAAACAACTGAATGGGAAAGATAGGTAGAAGGATAGTACTCTGTGAAAAAAGTTCTCTACATCTTCACTAACAGTGTGTCCCAATGAAGTGGATATACCACGGACAAGTACAGTAAAGTCATGAGGCAAAGGTTTGCATGAACAGAAGCACTTAATTATCTTGTCAGATACATAGCTTAACTCCTGCAAAACATCAAACAATCTAGTTAATCATCAAAAGTTAATGTTGATTTTAACTGAAAAGCTTTGACAAACTAACTCAGAGAGACTACTTACATAATATAAAAGGTAGCACACCATTCCGGAAAAAATATATGCAGCAGAAAAGTGGATCCACAACCTTGAGAAAAATATGTCATAATCAGGGTTCAATAATAGTCTTCCAGTTTGCTCATTAATACTGGAAAAAGATTTACCGACCCTAGAATCCAGCAGTTACTTCACTCTCCACTTTCCAGATTGTTATAAAGCAAAACAAAGAAATGGACTGAAAAATTAATGAAAAAAATTCAGAGTATGCTGTGCTCAAAATATCACAGAAATAAGTGGCCAATAAGGAACTAAGATGTTCTAAATAGATAACACAACATAGAACCCGCCATCTATTACCAATACTTACAAATAGGAAAAGTATTCCTCCGAATATTAAATCCTGGTCTTGCAAATAATAACTCCAATATGGACACATGCATGCTGTAGTTTCATGCCATTCATTTAACCATTAATGTCATTGCACAAGCTCAGCAGGTAAGATCCGAGGCTAACCACTTCCACTAGACCACAAAAATTACCAGTTTGAACCGTCATTGACATTCGAAATGCTGAAAGACCGAGAGACTTGTTTTGCAGTTCAGAATCATCACTTAGCTGAGTACCCAGATAATTAATAGGAAGGAGAATGCCGATCCCAACAATCGTAGCGAAGCTAAATACTCTCAAACTGCACAAGACAATCCAGTTCAGTCAACCAAAGAAAATCTGTGAAGGTGAATGCTAGAAGGGAGATGATCCAAAAAGTCCTAAATACGGCATCGTTTTGCCATAGCGAAACTCCAACGAACTAACTGCAGGGAAAAGGAGAGTTTCGCTCGTTAACAAGAGGGAATAACACACACCAGCCGCCAACCATCAAAATTCGTTCAAAGTAGTAAAAGGAAAACAGAGATCGTGATTGATTAAGTGCAGGACAGGATGAAATAGACGGACAGTCTCAAAACACGATGTTAGCGTCACGAGCAACACTGGCATTAGAATTCACCAACCCAAAATGACTAAAACATTCCATTACCAAGAAAAATCCATCGAAACAGAGCCTAACGAATCCCGACAAGGTCAAACAACATTTCCGCAGATACGCAAGACAAGACCAAAGTCAAGATATGCCAAGCCAGGAATGGAAATGAATACCAACCCCCCACATATGAAGAGAAAGAATGAAGCAGAGTCCTTTTGCCAGATAAAAAAAAATTAACTAGATCGCGCGCACGAACTCGAAAACGAATACGCGGATTCAATCGAACCAGGCCACCAGCAACACTCGGCAGACAAGCCGACCGAGAATTCCGGCAATCAACTACGAGTGATCACACTCCAGAAACATCACCAACAGGACACTCCAGACAATCACGCGCAGGAATTCAAAAGAAAGCGAGATCCAAGCAGCACCCATCAATTCAAGCGAAACGAAAACGGAGCGCAAAGTCCGTTCACTGATCGACCGTGAAGTCGTGCAGCGATGAAATGAAAAACATCAACAGAGCCGATCAAAGGACACGCAATAAAAAGCTCCATGGAAATGGTGAAATGCCAGCGGTCGAGGGGGAGGCCGAGCGGCCCCGCCATGGGCGGCGGTCGAGCTCGCGGTCGCCCAGATCTGGGCGACGGCGAGCTCGACCGCCGGCCCTGGGCGAGGCCGCTCGGCCTCCCACAGAGCTCGCCGTCGCCCAGATCTGGGCGACGGCGAGCTCGACCGCCGCCCACGGTGAGGCCGAAGCTGACCCCCTCGATCACGGCGACTTCCAAATCCAGAAAAAGAGAGAGATGAGAGGAGATTTGCGCACGATCGGAGCTTACGTGGAGCAGGAGCGAGCGGCCCTAGCTTCCTCTCGGTCGGAGCGAGCGAACGAGCGGCCTGGCTTCCTCTCGACGGCAACAGAAGAGAGTAGAGAGAGAGACGGGCAGAAGAGAGAGCTCGTAGGAGACGAGAGAGAGCTCGCAGCAGAGAGAGCTCGAGGAAGGAGACGAGAGAGAGATGTGTTTAGAAGAAAAACGATTTCAGTGGAAACGAGTTCTCACTTTTGGTCCAGAACCGAAAAACCTCCTTTTTTCTGATTCTCATTTCTGGTCCAAAAACGAGTTTTGGGAGAAAACTTGTCCCGGAAATAGAAAAATTAAATTGCGTTAACAAACGGGTTTCTGGGCCAAAACTGATTTCGGGAGCAAAAAACCAGTTATGGACAGAACCAGAATGGTTATCATGCGGTACCTCAGCGTCTGTGTCTACGTCTGAATAAACTTCTTGTTCCGAGGCTGAACTTCTCATTCTGAGTTTGAATATCTTTTGTTTGAAGTTCTTTCACAATCTGAACACAAGCTAGATCAAGATTGACATATGCTTTTTTTCCAAAAATAACTTCCTGAATCAAAATATTTCAAAGCATTTATCAGACTTACAAAATACTCATGGACAGTTTTGTCAACTTCAAAATCTATTGGGAATTTTCTTTAACAAGGATTACTGATATTTGGTTTAATTCGTCCTTTCTTTCTTTCGATTCTTGCATTTCGCTGACATACTGGTAGAGCTTCTCTATAAATAAATGTAATTTCTTATAAAAAAAAAAACAAGGATCCCTAAGCAGGCTACCTTACGAGTGCATTGTGTGGCTGAAATAAACATTACTTATAAACCACACTTCGCCGCAATAGTTTTTTTATTCTCAAGTTCATGCAAGGCTAACCTTCGAGGAAAAGAGTCAATTCAAGGTAGTGTCTTCCACCTATGAGCCAATCCGACCGTTCACAAGTATAATAGTAAAATTTGACAACTATAATAGTAAGAATTCTTAAGACATCTAGCATTTTTGTTTCCGAATTCCACAAGTATTGTCTACACATTGCACGACAAGAGAGCTTTGGAAGTAAAATTTGACAACTCCTTGTCCTTCCACGTTTTTTTGTGGTTGGCCTCGTTAGGTAAATAACCTACCTAACTTTCAACATTATTCCACTCCAATAGTGTTTCTCCAAACAACAGCAAAGAAGGAACATATGGAGATTTTGGGTTAAAATCTCATCCAGAGTCATTGAAAAATGAAAATCAGTGGATTTTGCGACCAGGCAATTCCTTTAATCTTTTTTTTTTTGGTAAAGCACAATTCCTTTAATCTTAATTACTCAATATACTAAAATTTGATTTCTTTGCAATTGATACTATTATTTCCAGCGTAATTTTCAACAAATCTTAGCTACAACAATTCTAGCAACTAGCAAGACTAACTTAGGAAGTAGACTTTCCAATGAAATACGGACAAATATTTGGCGACACAGGCTGTATAACCAAGAACCAACTTATTTCACCTGCCGAAATGCCTGGTTTTACTTCTAGCAAGTAATCAATTAATCATATTATCTGTGGAGGTCGATGTAAATTATCTAACATAAAAGCTGCACAGTCTTTGTAGTTAAGAATAATTCTTAAAGCTGCATGACTATAGAAGTACCATGGTGGCATCATCCCGTTTTACAGGGTTGAGATGGGTTGATGATGAGTGGGAAGGTGCCGCGGAAGAAGAAGAAGGGGGAGCGACGGGAGCGGGGAGCGCAGAAACCCTCCACCGACGGAATCCAATCCCATCCTCCTCAATCTCGCAGCATGCCTGGAACCGGACGGCGATCGACGATCAACGTCGATACGGCAGCGACCGGAGCGATCGATGAGGTGGGAGAGACGGTGGGGTGGGGGTGGGCGATTGGAGAATATATGAAACGGGAGGGAGGAGGCTCGAGGGAGGAGGGGGCGAAAGCCAATTGGTTGAAGGAAAATGGGGAGGAAAAGAGACAAGGACGGAGCGGAGAAGAGCCAGCAGCAGAGAGCAGCAGCCCAGAGAGCAAAAGGAGGAGGAGGAGGAGGAGGAGGAGGAGGAAAGCAAAGGGTGAAACGAAATCGGGTCAGAGAGGACTCGGACAGCCACCCCCTCCTTCTCTTCTTTTCCCCCAAAATTCTTCCCCCTACTAAATTATTAATAATTATGCCCCCAATTTTTTTTCCATTTTCATTATTCTTTTTTAGCCTTTAATACTCTTTGGGTTTTTTTTTGTTTTACCTATTTGGGATAATTACACGAATGATCTTTAAATTTTGATAAAAAATTTAATGTGCTCTCTAAATTTTTAATTTGTGCAATATGATTCCTTAAATTTTAACCGAATATACAATTGTCGCCTCTAGATTTTTAATATATTTAATGTGGTATAGTTTAAGGACTAGATTGACATGTACCGAAAATTCGAGACGAATTGAAAAAATTAAAAGTTTATAGTTGACATTGCACATTAGATAAGATTCAGAAACCACATTAAACAACATTAATAATTTAGGGATCATAAAGTCATAAATCATTTGTGTCATTTTCTTTTTTCTCTTTTGCTGCCCTTGATCTCTTCCCTTTGTCCCTTTCGAACTGTGCTTGGTTTTCATCCGGGGTAGAGTGAAGGTTGAGATTTGCCATTTTTTATTATTCTTTTTTCATTTTTTAACATTAAAAGGACAGTCCAGATACGTACTTACATTTGTATGAAGTTATATACCACGAATTTCTATTTCCATTGAACAGTGTCGTAATGATTTTGGCCTATTGCTAATGTTGACATGACCATATGTCCTTTTTGCTTTCCAATGTGTAGGTGATGGGGGGAAAATGTGACCATTTCTTATATAAGAATTTTAGGATACTTTTGTTTCGTGAAAAACTCAATGATAAAGAAAAATGATTTTTTGAAAAGCATTTTATAGGAAAAATGGTTAATTTTCCTTCATTTGGTAATATGTAATCGAAATCGTTTTTTGACGTTCGGATTTTATAGGAGAATTATTTCAATCTCATGACTTTATCTCGAGCAAAAAAAAATCAAAATTTTTTTATTATTAATTTTTATTATTAATTTATTTTTAAAAACGATTTTGTAATTATTTTTAATTTTCATTTTTAAAAAATTAGAATTTTAATTCTTTTTTCTTTTCTTTTTTTCTTTTTCTTTTTCTTTTTTCTTGTCTTTCCTTTTCTTTTTCCTCCTTCCTCCACTACAACTAGCTGGCGACACCCTAACGATGGCCCCAAGCGAGCTCGAGCTTGCTGGTCTCGAGCGAGCCACTAGCTCGCTGATCGAGCTTGCCAACCTCAGGCGAGGTCGAGGTGAGGTGGAGATGGCGAGGTCCAGGCGAGGTGGAGGCAGTGAGATCCAGGTGAGGTGGAGGCGACGAGGTTAGGCCTCGCGCAACACCAGCAAGCTCGACCTCACCCGAGGTTGGCGAGACTCAAGCTCATCGCACTAAGATTGGCAAGACTCTAGCTCACTAGGATCTGGCGAGCTCGGCCTCGTTTGAGGCCGGCTGTTGCCGACCCAACCTTGTGGCCTGTCGTCTGCCACCACCAAGGCCAGCAACCAGCGAAAGGAGGAAGAAGGAAAAAGAAAAAAAGAAAAAATAATGAAAAAATAAAAATATATTGACAAATTTAAGATAATCAATTCTAGAAAGTGTTTTCACCTTATTAAATAAGAGAATTCACTTTTCTAAATTTATATATGAATGCTTTTCTTGATTGAAAAGTGTTTTCAGTTGACCAAATCATTTTCGGACAACCAAACGAATGAAAGTCTAGAAAACACTTTCCTAGAAAGCAATTTCACCAAAACAAACGCACCCTAGAGAAAGTTGGGATTGATTGGGAGGTGATTTTAGGGTAGAATTTGATCGCAAAAAGGGTCTAATCCGCTAAAAAAATCCCCAATTTTAGGTTAACTCTCAATTCTATCCCGACCTCTTTTTTTAAAAAAAATCCAAAATTTTATGTCAAGTCCAAATTTTGCCCCAAACTTTTTTTTGGGTCTAAAAAGAGCCCCAACTTTAGGTATATTCATGAATCTGCCCCTAATTTTTCTAATTTTCATATCGAACAATAGTTTTGTTTTGGAGATAATTTTTTACATCAACTTATTGATGTAGATTTGTAACCAACGTAAAAATATCACATCAAACAATTAATGGCGATTTTTAGACAGAAGGTTAATGGAGGCAAAATTGAGATTAGATTGAAAGTTTGTGATTTTCTTAGATAAAAAAAAGTTTGGGATAAATTTGGGACTAGTGATAAAGTTTGTGATTTGTTTATACCCAAAAAAGTCTGAAATATATTTAGAACTGGAACTAAATTTTGGATTTTTTTTTGTAGATAAAAAAAAGTTTGGGATAAAATTGGGATTAACCTAAAGTTGAGGTCTAGGAACTAGGCCTCGCAAAGGAAAGGCCGTGGCACCCTGATGAGTGGAGAGATTACTCTCATTTTGTCATATAGGCGCCGGATATGCCAGCTGCATAATCAAATTCAAAGATGATGTACTCATGTTTATTCATCTATCAAAAACAATATAGGCTATTCTTGTTTCGCGAAAATTGAATAATTTAAAAAATATTTTTCTAAAAATGATTATTTGTATTATTTAAAATAATTAATCAATGAAAATGTTTTCATAATTAAAAATAATTTATGTCTACACACTTTTATAAATAATGAAAATATTTTTCGTTCATTCATATTTGTAACCGATATAAATAATTATTTTTATTAAAATATTTTTCATATTATTTATTTCTGCGAACCAAACGCGATGTCGAGCATCATGAATGCTGGCTTTGTCATCATCTTTTTCTTTTCCTTCTTTTACTTGGGTTTTCTTTCCTGGTGGGTCTTCACTGGTAATATGTTATGTACATCAGCAAATTTTTGCCAATATATGACTACTTTTCCGATTTGACTTTACCGCGTTCTCTTTTTGGTAACTAGCAAAAGACACGTGCTTACACGAGCAAAAGAAGATATCGAAACATGTTGGGAGAGATGTGAATGTCTAAAATCGCAACAAATTTGAATAAATTGTATTCAGGTTTATTTTATTTTTTTTAAGAAATAAGGTAAATGGAATTTGTCAACAAAAAAACGATTTTGTCCATTTTACGGAAGAAAGTGAATATTTCAAGGAATTCACAATAGGAAGGTATAAGGAGAGAAACAGGGTTAAGGGAAAGAGAAAATGAGAAGCAATAGCAAGTTTTAAGCAGAGGCCACGGCACGCAAAAACCGAATAGCATTGCCTCTGTCCAACTATATGCTTCTTTGAACGAGTTGCACCGTGGAAGGGGACATTCATGGACTCCGACTAAGTCCATCGCGCCCACCCTTTTAAGAATGCCATGTCCTCAAAGACTCTTTTTAAGTTAGAACAACCCACGTGAGAAAGCAAATTCTATCTTGCACCTGTGTCCATACTGATGGCTGCCTACTACACCCCACTAGAGAGGCACCACTTTATAGACAACCCGGGACAAAAAAGAGGAGGCACCTGATCTTTATTCAGCACAAGGTATCTGCAACAAGACAGTTTCAGAAAGTCGACGGCGGCGTGATGATCATGATGCAAGTTTCGGAAGACTTATTCTACGCACTTATTCCATCTATACATCTGGAGCTTGTTCGGGCTTTCGACATGTGATGACGGTGAACTTGATGAGTCCCTTCTTGTATCCCTCAATCATCAGGGGCGCTGCCAGTGCTCCCTTGATGGTCTTGATTCCTATTCAAATCAATGCACAATGCACTCAGTACCATTTCTTTCCCTATCTCTATCAGAATAAGAAAATGGACTTCAAAAATGTTCTGCTCAGTTAGCTAAAGAAAATGAAAAATCCTTTTTCTAAACATGGTAAAATGATATGATAGAAAATGGAAGCCTCGAAAGTAGATTTGTTACTTTGAATGTTCTCTGCATTGTTTTGAGAATTATGACCCTCGTCGCCAACACACTAATAGGACTAGATGCCTCCATTCCATGCGTAATAAGCCCATCGTGTGTACGGTTAATCGATATGTGACTGGGACAATGACTGGTGAATTGAGGGGAAGCAAGAGACTCACCACTGAAGAGCAGCGATGTGAGGCCTTTCCACGTCAATGCGGAGCGCAGCACTGCTGGCCAGAAAGGCGCAACATTTGGGGACCAGTCTGCTACCTTAATGTCCTGGATGGCGGAGGAACTCTATGTTAATCACCTTAAATTCTCCGACAAGTATTTCCCTGTCTAGTTTTGGCTGTTATAAGTCGTTATAGGGGCCGCTCAGAATGAGTGGCTGTGGAGATAGTTGAGCAACTAAAGTTACCTGGAGGGAGAGGGAGCGCAATAGGCGGACATAGTCAGCAGCCGAACACCAAGCAGGAAGAAAATAAGCATCGCATATCTTTTGGAGGAGCTCCTTCTCCCCTGGATTCAGCGAGTCTTCAGAGGGAGTGAGCTCCCTGTGACACCACGTGACGATGATGATCGTGGCTCCTGGGGCCGCAACTCGAGCCAGCTCTTTCACGAACTGCAAATTTTAAATAACAAGTGAAGGGAAAGATTAGGATTGGAAAGGATAGGATAGAGGAGGAAGAGGATGGAAGAGAAGAAGAGAGGACCTTAGGTTTGTCGGGCATGTGTTCACCGCTCTCCATGGACCAAACGAGGTCAAACTCGGCATCAGGAAAGGGCTGCTGCAAAGCATCTGCAACTTGGAAGGAAACCTGGATTGGATATAGGCTTGTAAGGGTCATTAGTCGCTGCTTTTCATTGGCTTACGAGAGAGAATACTGATTGGTGAAAGGAAAGGGAGGACACCAGGTCGGAGAGTCCCTCGGAGGTGGCGAGAGCGTTAGCCCTTTGGGCTTGGACAGGACTCAAGGTGATGCCGCAGCATTGGGCTGCGAATTTCCGGGCCAGGTATCTGGAGCTCCCCCCGATTCCACATCCCACATCCACGATTCGCTTCGGTCTCTTGGATTCTGGCACCAAGGACATGGAGGAGGAATCAAAACCACGGAGGCGCACACAAATTCACAGTCAGGAAAGGGGTACCCGTGACGCAAACAAACTTTCTGATGGACATTAAGCCAGAGATACGGTGGCCGTGCTTTACCCCATTGAATCAATCGATCCTACTTGTGTTAGTGTGATGTGCTGCGATTGGGAAATGAGCCAGGCAATTGATAACGCGGGCATCCATCCATCCAACCATCCATCCATGAAAGATAAGAAGCAAGGTCCTTAGAGTCTCACCAGGATCCAGAAGGGAGGCGAAGCGGAGGGACTCTTCAATCATGCGGATCTGGGCGGATCGGTGGTCGGAGAAGGAGAGGGAGACGTTGTCGGCGTCGGGGTCGTAGAAGCCGTGGTGCAGGTGGTCGCCCCATATCTGCTCCCACAGGCCGGAGCACCGGTCGTACAAGTCAGCAATTCCCTGCCTCAGCTCCTGCGGCTGTCGGGGAGAAGAAGATGCCATTGCCAGGAGGGGAGTGCGGTAGCGCGGGCAGCAGGGGGAGGAGAAGAGGCTGCGGCGGCGGCGGTGGTGGAGGGAGCAGGGAGGCGGGGGAGAGAGGAGGAAGGGGAGTGAGGTCATGAAGGAATGATCTATCTTATCTCTGAAGATCTATCTCATCTCTGCATTCATTCATGAACGGGAGAACTGGGAATGCGGACCCCTCCTCTGTAACTTTGGGGCTGCCTCACTCTCACAGTCACCTCTCTTCCATTCTCCACCGCTCACCATGATGATGATGATGATGATGATGGGCGGCGCAGCGGCAGCCTTTGTTTATATTTTTTCAAGCTTCCCCCCATTTTTGACTTTAACGAAATGAGCTTTTTCTTCTACGAATACAAGTTCATTCTCTCTCCTCCTTTTTTTTTGTTATATATATAAGTAACCAAGTTCGAGGTTTATTCTTGTCGCCTCGATCTAATTGCAGACATCTTGTTGTGTTGAGCCATTTTATATTAGGCGGTCAAATGGAAACGACAGTTAGTGATCTAACGGACATAAATATTTTATAACATATGTGAATTTGTCGTGACTCTCAACACACGCGGAAAAAAACTTTTGTTAGGAAATACATTACGCTACCCATCTTATTTTCATTCATATTCAATATGTAAGATCACAAAAGAAAATTTCCTTTGTTTGGTTTTTTTTTCCCCTGCATCTTGTTCTTTTTGTTACTATATCGATTATTGCTGGATTTATTTCTTACATATATATGACACTTCATCATAATATGTAGGGCTAATACCACGAAAAACTCCAAACCAATATATATTCGTAACAAATTTACTCAAAACTAATTTTTGACCACAAAAAATCTCAAATTGGTACGTTTGTGACAAGTTTATGCAAGAAATCATTCTTCATCACAGTCATAGTTTTCATGCAATCAGCTAAAAATGGTATTGTTTATGAAATTACGAAAAGATGGAGGAGAAGAGCAAATGTTCCAAAAGAAATGAAATTATGATTGTCTGAGTCAACTTCACTAAGGAGACAACTGAGGAATAGGCTTGTAATCCAATGAGAAGCCTTGATTAGATGACTAATCGCGTCTGTGCATTATTGCGGTCATAGGCTATTAAGATTCTGCAGCATAACCAAATTATTAGGTTTGTAGTCGTATGTTAATGTATCGGTAAAATTAGCTAGAAAAGCTTGTTCGTTCTTGCTAGTGTACCAGATGGATTTCGATGAGTTTGTACGAGGCTGCACAATACACCAAGGAGATAACCAACTTCATTGAACATGCCCAACAAATTCTGAGAATCGAAGATGCTTCCCTTCTGGAATGCCAGGAGTGACCAGATGCTCTTGGACCTTTTTGACTTTTTGGTGCACAGAAGACGGGTGGTGGAATGCGCCCCATATTCTACCTCTAATAGGGAATCGTTACTCCTCGGCCCCCGCATTTCTATCTCGCTGACTAGGTTTCCAATACTGACACAGTGTTCCCTACTCTAACCAATATTGTGATTAAATATATTAACAATCAATAATTATACACTTGATTGAAGATTACTTATAGACAATCACATATATTAGTACAATGTAATTATAACTAATGCAAGTTCAAAACAAACTAAGTTAATTAGAAAATTCACAACCAATTCCGTTCTTGCAACGCTTATTCTCACAACCAAATATAAGAATTTCCATTCCATTCCTACAATTCGCCAAACAAGATATTGGAATTATCATATCACTACATTTTATTCCACTGCTTGTACGTCGTACTTCCCAATTGTATTCAATTCCTCAGTTAGCAAATGTAACACTACTACTCGGCAGGTCCGCGTAATACGAAGGGGCAAATAATTGCTTTGACCCGAGTCTTCATGGACCAGATCCATCACGACTACTGCTGGGGCGGGTTCCACCCGACGAAACAACATGATGAATGACTGTGATCAATTTGTGTCCATCTAGGCAAGACATTCCGTGCGCATGTGCCCGTATTTGGTACAAATCCATATAACTCCATTACAATAATAATTGTAATAATCTTTTACTCATCAAAAGTCCGGTGCAGAAAGTGTGAGAAGCATTGTAATAAAGGATAATGCGTGTAACATATGAAACTCCTATATGTAAAAAGACAGGTTTCCGCATCCACATGAATCTCTCTCTCTCTTTCTTTTATCAGTTCATCCGGACCCGTATGCATCCTGTATTTGTTCAGAGCCATATATGTTTAAATCCTGACTGACATGAAGAGTAACTTTTCAATACTTTGGTTCTAATGAATTAGAAAAAGACACCGACCAAAGAAGAAAATTAGAAGAAGGCGAAAGCTTTTACATTCCGATCCAATATATTCGAGTTCTAAATTCAGATGGCGCAGAATACAAAGGCCTAAATTTGATATACAAGAGAGCGCGATCATTCTACCCCATCTTACAGCTTCCCGTATCTTCTTGCTTCTCTGACATAAACAAAGTTCCCTGCCTGCCGGTTCCACCATCTACAAGATGACGAAAATTTGGTTCCAATCATCATACGGAGACCCACCGGATATGTGCGAGCAGGCTTCAAAACACCGTGTTTCCCAACAAATCCAACTTCAAGACAGCGCCAATTCTTACTCCTACATTCATGGGGGCAGCAGAGCGAAGACTGAAACACAACTTCCACTCGTACAAATAAGCCATGCCCCTCATCCCTAGCAATGCCTGAAACATTGAAAAAAGCATTTCTCCCCAACTTCAATAGATCAGTTACACATGAAACTTCGGCACAGCTTGCACTTGGTAAAGGTTTGACCATGCCAGGTGAACAAGAAAATCAGCACCATCCATCCATCTCACGCATTTTACAAACTTGACACCTACTAGTGACAGAGGATGACCGATAAATTTCGATTTACAAAAATTTAAGAGGAAAATTCTTTTTCAAAAGGTATGCTATAGAGCAAATAGAACTTTCCTGATGATGCATCTTAATAATCCTACTCTCCGTATAAAGTATAAAACCAATCCAAAAGTCTGCAAAGGAGCCCAAAATGGTGGCAATTTCAAAAGAAAGCCTCTTATTCGGGCCAAAAGAGAAAAAAGGAAAAAAAGAAAGCCTCTCTCCAGTTAAGCCACAAGAGATGTAACACCATAATCTGTTGATGCACGAGTGGAATTTCTGACTACAGCTATATAACTACTCTAGTCCATCTATCAAAAGGTCGAGAAAATTAAAATTTTTGACTTTATGTATACAGTAACAGCTGGTTTATTTGCCGACATTCGGATGACATTGATTCGAATATTTTACAACATAGATCTAACGCAGATTTCCTCCAGACAATCAACAGAAAATAAACTCAACTTAATAACAATGCATAGAAATGACATGACTTGCCTGGCCAACAAAACTATTTGAGTTTACAAACAATGGCACAGGCTAGTGCAATTAAACAGTCAGAAGTCTAATTCGGTATCTAATCTGTACTATTTTTTCAAATTCAACTGCTAACAAGGACAGTCAAGTTTCTAACTCACTTGATTTGTGTAATCAACTGCTTGAGTCACCTACCCTTATCCCAAAAAATTGTTACCCTGGCATTGCTGGCGTAGTAAAAATCGATCAAAAGACTTGATCGCACAAATCAAACAATAATTGATTGCAGGAAGAAAAGGTGGAGAATAAAATCAAGATAGGAGACCAAAATAAAACTTAACCAAAAGGAAACATCCAACAATTTGCAGTGTCAATAGCAAAGAGTATTAAACTAGATTATTCAAGTTCCACGAGAATAAGTTCTTGCCGCAATTAAATGTCCTTACCGATTTAAGAAATTAATCAATAGGGTGTTTGTCGGCCTGGCGCGAGGTATAACGAGCAGAAAGTAAAAGCAGAGAAAGGAAAGCACTTGCTACAAAAATCGCATCAAACCACCGATGGTAGAAATCAAATTGGATATCTCCACCTAACACGTCAGTAATGATCAACCTGCCAAGACAAACAGAAATGCTCTTCAGGAAGCCTATGAACATTTTGCATGCCATGGGATCATGACCGCCAGGTTTGACAACAAAGTAGAAATCCTAATGCATTCGAGCCATATATCAGTTTTAAGAAGCTAATTTATTATGTGTGAGAGTCAAATACATAGGCATAGAAGATGGCAAGAACAACCACACAGAAGAACAAAATAAAATCGCTTTGATCATCTCGCTTGCATCTCAGACATTTTGCAATAACACCAAGATATGCAGAGTCTTCATCTTCTTCGGTCTTTGCTATTTCTAAGCTTTTGTGGGATGCATACCCTAGTCCAAGTTAGTATTGATGTAGTTAGCAATGATCACCTAGAGGGGGGATAAATAGGTGATCTAAATAAATTCTTTACCAATTTAAAGCGGAAGTAATAGATCAAGAACAAAGTCTGAACAACAAGCAGATTCTGATTAGACTTTGTGACAAATGTTCTTGTGAGCAGTATAAATAATATAATAAGAAATTAGAGATGGAGAAAACTACACACAAACAATTATAGTGGTTCGGCTTAGATCAAGCCTACGTCCACTCTTCCACACTGACAGCCTACTGACTGGATTCTACTAATCAAATCAATGAGAAGTTACAGTAAGTTGTGCCGCTTAAACCCAAGCACTTCTCCCCGAAGTTGGTGCTGCTTATACCAAGCCGATAGATCACACTATCTCACACCTAAGCACACACTTATAACACCGTTTAGACCTCTCAAATGATTACACGTTTAAGCTCACGAAAGACAAGAGATTGAATCGGAGTATGTTCAGACTTTGGACTTGTTGATTCTTGATTTCGTTCTCTACCTTCTGCTCCTCGTTGATCTCTTTTTACACTCCTCCACTTCCAAACTAGCCATTGGACAGTCTTCAGAGGATCATTTTTCAATATTCACCTTTGGACAGATTTGTATAAAATGGATTGAATAGCCGTTGGTTGATAAAATTTGAATCCCGTTGATTCTGATCACCCATACAATCAGAATCTTGGTTTTCATAAATAGAGCTTTGTCTGTTGTAATGCATACTTGTCGAAATGTTTGATTGTCAATCCATTTGATTGAGATTGATACAATCAAAACTTTCCTTCTGTGAAATCCATACTTGATCACTAGCTGTTATTCTTCATTCTGAGTTCTGCGTTTGAATAATTTCAGCGTCTACGTCTACGTCTGAATAAATTCAGCGTCTAAACTTTCTCCTTCTGAGTCTGAACTTCTTGTTCCGAGTTTGAACTTCTCGTTCTGAGTCTGAATCTCTTTTGTTTGAAGTTCTTTCACAAGCTGAACACGAACTAGATCAAGATTGACATATGCTTTTTTTCCAAAAATAACTTCTTAAATCAAAATACTTCAAAGCATTTATCAGACTTACAAAATACTCATGGACAGTTTTGTCAATTTCAAAATCTATTGGGAATTTTCCTTAACAATCTCCCTATTTTTTATGGTGACAAAACTTTCATGCAGATATATAGATTTTGAGATAATTTTGAAAAATATGATCAAGCATATAAAATAGCAGATATTCAAGATATCATATATGATCAGAGTAATTTGATATGAGATTTTTTTTATACTCAGTTTTTGAATAAGATAAGGAGTATGACAAAATCTGAACCGTAAAAAAATCTAAATCACAATCTGTCTCCTTTTCTTTTAATCCAATAATCTGCATATCAAACCAAATCATATCTGCATATTTCTCCCCCTTTTTGTCAACATCACAAAAAGATATATGCATAAAATTCCTTAATGATCGTGACAATATATGGAAGTATAATCAAAACTCAATATTATGCATCAATTAAGTAGAATTAACCACTAAGCACATATGCATATTTACAGTCTCTCCCCATTTTTGTCATAATCAAAAAGTGATAGTAATGGAAAGGGTATCACGTAGAGAATATAAATTTAACTCATCTTCACATACTATCTTCAAAATATATTTGGCATGAAACACAACCTTCAAAGATATCATCTTTCGCAAACATAACATATATTCAATATAGCTCATGTTCAAATATCATATATATATATATATATATATATATATATCAATGAACACGCATGCACATAATAAATTTCACAATCTTTTTGTCATAATAAACGATTATATAAATAAGAGATTCGTCAATGACAAAAAGTAAGAAATACTAACCCGGATTATGTAGAACTTAGCAAGTTCTAACATACATTACCTTTTCTTTCATAGTAATCAAGAATGGGCAGAAATTAAATTTACTTTCATACTTTATTTACGCTCACCCTCAATTTGATACCATTTTGAGATGATTCTACCCCTTTCTTTTGCATTTTTCACTTTTTTCTTTTCTCCTTTTTGTTTTTCTCCCCCTGTCATCAAGACAGCTTTTGCGAATAGCTTTCATTGCTGCTTGTGCACGTTGAACATATTGTTGTTCCTCTATTTTCTTTGTAACAGCAACATCCGCCACATTTGTTTGCATTTTGAAATTCGAGAAAGAAATTTGTTTTCTTCCATCAAGCTCGTCTGGGATTCAAACTGCATAAACTCAACAAACCTTTTGCACAAATTTGCAGTTAAATATATAATATCTCACATTATATGTAATGCCTTTTCTTTACCAATAATATGAAATATTTAAACCTGAGGCAACTTATCCTTTCGTACGACGCATTAAGCGTTTGCTTTTTGTGTTTTGACATGCCTCCAAAAATTTGTCAGAATATTGCATAAAGGAGAAATTTTCGATCCTTCGGAAATGTTGCAAAATCTCCCCGATTGTGGAATCAAGCTTTCCAGACTTCACAAGGAAAGATTCTTTTACATCCTGCAAATACTTGTAAGAGAAATAATAATCTTTGCAAAATATAGAGAATGTCACGTACATACCTTGCTCTGATTTGCGGATCAAACTTGCTAATTAAAAAAATCTTCTAAGAATATAGCAAGTGATTCAAGATTGTAGGAATTTTCCTTAAGCGTGAATCTCATAAGCCAGTGATACCAATTGAAGTAGCTATTTCAAGCATTAAATATATGCAATATCTTACACACATGGCAACAAATATTACCAATTTATATCTCAACATGCATGTTCAGAATATACCTTTTCTCTTTAGAAAGAATTCATCACTTGATATCCTTCGTTGATTGCATCATGACTTGCGTAGGTTTGCATTCATGCTTCCTTTGTATAATTGTCTGCAATAAACTGATTTTCTTTCTAGTATCCTTGTATTTGGATCCTTTCTTTTTGTTAGATGCAAAATAGGAAACTTTCGTAGAAGCCCAAGGATACTTTCCCAATTCATCTCAGTAGAGTATTTAAGGGAATATGCATAATAAAACAATATCTCGCAAAAAGAAATTCTTTCTTTGTAAGGCATGACAATATCGGAGAACACATAATGAGTCCATAAAAAAATTTCATTTCCAATAAGATATCAAACAATTTCTTTTATAAAATTTCATCAAAAAAATCCATCAAAATAAACTTGACTTTTGTTACGACATTTCTAACACAACCAACGATGTAAAACATGCCATTTCAAGTCAAAATAAAGGAGAGCATGGAGATAAAATGTTAAGTCCAAAGAGAATTCATAGATATTTAAAGTACGTATCCGAAGCAAATTTAGAATTTGAAAAAAAATATACCTTTACTTACCAAATTCTCTTTTCTTATTTCCTGCAAGAAAAGTAATCTCATCTTTTCTTTGGTACCCAAATCAAAATGATTTCTATAATGCTGGATTGAAGGCCTGCGCTTTAATCTCTCCTTGACCTTCGGAAAGTCATTCTCGATCTTATTTTCATTTTCGAAACCGAGGCCGGATTTGTTGTAATAGGGGACTTGAATGGATAGAACATGCTCTAATGTCTTTGAGCCAAGAGCAAATTTTTTGCAAATCTTCGGAATTTCTTCCTTATAGGAATTAACTTCTTTTTAGTTTTTGCAAAATGTCCTTCTTTTCCTTGACAAAGGAATTCTCCTTTTCAAGCTCAATGATCCTTTTCTCATTCATAATATTTTGTTGCTTCAATTTAGAGACTTCCTTTTTCAACTCGGAGATCTTCTTCAACGCATTCTCATGTTCCGCGCATAACTCTTCAAAAAGATCGTCATCATCGAGAATAGGATCTAAACAAATCACCTCATCTTCTTCGGATTCAATGTCTGCCATTAAGCATAGATTTCGCTGCTCAAGGATTTCGTCATCATTGGATTCAGACTCTTCATTGTCGTCTCTGTCCTTAAAATGTTTTCTTTCTCCGGATTTCTTTGTTAGCTTCTTTGCTTTGGGGTTTCTTCTCTTTCTCACAAGGTATTGAAATCTTTTGATCAGCAACTTCATCTCCTCATCGTCGTCTTCTTCATCTCCTTCAAAATCTGTTTCATCAGAATCAACGTTAGATTTTAAGGCAATTAACTTCTTACCTTCTGGATCTTCTTCATGTATACGTTCTACTTCATATGATTGAAGAGTTCCAATTAGTTTATTCACTGATAGTGGCATGATCCTTTGAGTCTCTCGAAGTGAGGTTTTGATGTTGTCCCACTGCTTTGACAGTCCTCTCAAAAGTTTGTTGACTTTCATTGCATCTGAGACTGGTTGTCCTTGATATGCAAGACCGTTTACTATGTCAGCAAATCTGTCATACATATCAGCAACTGATTCTCCTGTCTTCATTTTGAAAGATTCATATTGACCAAGCAAAAGATTGATTTGAGTTTCTTTGGTTCAATCTATTCCTTCATAAGTAGTGTGGAGAGTATCCCATATTTCCTTGGCTGATTCACAAGAAGCAATTTTCTTGTACTCAACAGGTGATAAAGCACAATAAAATGAATAAATCGCTTTTGAATCTAAAGCTTCTCTTTTTATTATCTCAGTTTGAGATAATGGAGGATCTGCTGATTTGCTTTCATCTTGCTTCTCTTTTGAAGCAGATACGGAATGCTTTGGATTGACTCTTCTGATGACAACATCCCATTGCATGTGATCAATTGATTTGATGAATGCCTTCATCTTGTTTTTCCAAACGCTATATTCATTGCCATCGAAATATGGTGGCCTGGAATTGCTTTGTCCTTTAATGAGACCTGGAGCACTCATGCTAGCCATATAGATGATTAGCGCAAAAGTAAAACACTTCAATAAACGAGTAACATGCTCTGATACCAATTAATATAACTAGCAAGGATCACCTAGAGAGGGGGTGAATAGGTGATCTAAATAAATTCTTTACCAATTTAAAGCGGAAATAAATGATCAAGAACAAAATCTGAACAACAAGCAGATTCTGATCAGACTTTGTGACAAATGTTCTTGTGAGCAGTATAAACAATATAATAAGAAATTAGAGATGAAGAAAACTGCACACAAACAATTATAGTGGTTTAGCTTAGATCAAGCCTACGTCCACTCTCTCACGCTGATAGCCTACTAACTGGATTTCACTAATCAATTCAATGAGAAGTTACAGCAAGTTGTGCCGCTTAAACCCAAGCACTTCTCCCCAAAGTTGGTGCTGCTTATACCAAGCCGATAGATCACACTATCTCACACCTAAGCACACACTTATAACACTGTCTACACCTCTCAAATGATTACACGTTTAAGCTCACGAAAGACAAGAGATTGAATCGGAGTATGTTCAGACTTTGGACTTGTTGATTCTTGATTTCGTTCTCTACCTTCTGCTCCTCATTGATCTCCTTTTATACTCTTCCACTTCCAAACTAGCCGTTGGACAGTCTTCAGAGGATCATCTTCCCATATTCACCTTTGGACAGATTTGTATAAAATGGATTGAGTAGTCGTTGATTGATAAAATCTGAATCCCGTTGATTCTGGTAGCCCATACAATCAGAATCTTGGTTTCCATAAGTAGAGTTTTGTCCGTTGTAATGCATACTTGTCAAAATGTTTTATTGTCAATCCATTTGATTGAGATTGATACAATCAAAACTTTCTTTTTGTGAAATCCATACCAGATCACTAGCTGTTATTCTTCATTCTGAGTTCTGCGTCTGAATAATTTCAGCGTGTGTGTCTACGTCTGAATAAATTCAGCGTCTGAATAATTTCGGCATCTGAACTTTCTCATTCTGAGTCTGAACTTCTTGTTCCGAGTCTGAACTTCTCATTCTGAGTTTGAATCTCTTTTGTTTGAAGCTCTTTCACAATCTGAACACGAACTAGATCAAGATTGACATATGCTTTTTTTCCAAAAATAACTTCCTGAATCAAAATACTTCAAAGCATTAATCAGACTTACAAAATACTCATGGATAGTTTTGTCAACTTCAAAATCTATTGGGAATTTTCCTTAACAAGTATTACTGATATTTGGTTTAAGTCGTCCTTTCTTTCTTTCGATTCTTGCATTTCATTGACATACTAGAAGAGCTTCTCTATAAATAAATGTAATTTCTTATAAAAAAAAAAAAACAAGGATCCTTAAGCAGGCTACCTTACGAGTGCATTGTGTGGGTGAAATAAACATTACTTATAAACCACACTTCGCCGCAATAGTTTTTAAATTCTCAAGTTCATGCAAGGCTAACCTTCGAGGAAAAGAGTCAATTCAAGGTAGTGTCTTCCACCTATGAGCCAATCCGACCGTTCACAAGTATAATAGTAAAATTTGACAACTATAATAGTAAGAATTCTTAAGACATCTAGCATTTTTGTTTCCGAATTCCACAAGTATTGTCTACACATTGCACGACAAGAGAGCTTTGGAAGTAAAATTTGACAACTCCTTGTCCTTTCACGTTTTTTTGTGGTTGGCCTCGTTAGGTAAATAACCTACCTAACTTTCAACATTATTCCACTCCAATAGTGTTTCTCCAAACAACAGCAAAGAAGGAACATATGGAGATTTTGGGTTAAAATCTCATACAGAGTCATTGAAAAATGAAAATCAGTGGATTTTGCGACCAGGCAATTCCTTTAATCTTAATTACTCAATATACTAAAATTTGATTTCTTTGCAATTGATACTATTATTTCCAGCGTAATTTTCAACAAATCTTAGCTACAACAATTCTAGCAACTAGCAAGACTAACTTAGGAAGTAGACTTTCCAATGAAATACGGATAAATATTTGGCGACACAGGCTGTATAACCAAGAATCAACTTATTTGACCTGCCGAAATGCCTGGTTTTACTTCTAGCAGGTAATCAATTAATCATATTATCTGTGGAGGTCGATGTAAATTATCTAACATAAAAGCTGCAGTCTTTGTAGTTAAGAATAATTCTTAAAGATGCATGACTATAGAAGTACCATGGTGGCATCATCCCGTTTTACAGGGTTGAGATGGGTTGATGATGAGTGGGAAGGTGCCGCGGATGAAGAAGGGGGAGTGACGGGAGCGGGGAGCGCAGAAACCCTCCACCGACGGAATCCAATCCCATCCTCCTCAATCGCGCAGCATGCCTGGAACCGGACGGCGATCGACGATCAACGTCGATACGGCGGCGACCGGAGCGATCGATGAGGTGGGAGAGACGGTGGGGTTGGGGGTGGGCGATTGGAGAATATATGAAACGGGAGGGAGGAGGCTCGAGGGAGGAGGGGGCGAAAGCCAATTGGTTGAAGGAAAATGGGGAGGAAAAAGAGAGGAGGACGGAGCGGAGAAGAGCCAGCAGCAGCAGAGAGCAGCAGCCCAGAGAGCAAAAGGAGGAGGAGGAGGAGGAGGAGGAGGAGGAAAGCAAAGGGTGAAACGAAATCGGGTCAGAGAGGACTCGGACAGCCACCCCCTCCTTCTCTTCTTTTCCCCCAAAATTCTTCCCCCTACTAAATTATTAATAATTATGCCCCCAATTTTTTTTCCATTTTCATTATTCTTTTTTAGCCTTTAATATTCTTTGGGCTCTTTTTTTTTTGTTTTACCTCTTTGGGATAATTACACGAATGATCTTTAAATTTTGATCAAAAATTTAATGTGCTCTCTAAACTTTTAATTTGTGTAATATAATTCCTTAAATTTTAACCCAATATATAATGCCGCCCCTAGATTTTTAATATATTCAATGTGGTATAGTTTAAGGACCAGATTGACATGTACCGAAAATTCGAGACGCATTGAAAAAATTAAAAGTTTATGATTGACATTGCACGTTAGATAAGATTCAGAAACCACATTAAACAACATTAATAATTTAGGGATCATAAAGTCATAAATCATTTGTGTCATTTTCTTTTTCTCTTTTGCTGCCCTTGATCTCTTCCCTTCGTCCCTTTCGAGCTGTGCTTGGTTTTCATCCGGGGTATAGTGAAGGTTGAGATTTGCCATTTTTTATTATTATTTTTTCATTTTTTAACATTAAAAGGACGGTCCAGATACGTACTTATATTTGTATGAAATTATATACCACGAATTTCTATTTCCATTGAACAGTTTTGTAATGATTTTGGCCTATTGCTAATGTTGACATGACCATATGTCCTATTTGCTTTCCAATGTGTAGGTGATAAGGGGGAAAATGCGACCATTTCTTATATAAGAATTTTAGGGTACGTTTATTTCGTGAAAAACTCAATGATAAGAGAAAATAATTTTTTGAAAAGCATTTTATAGAAAAATGGTTAATTTTCCTTCATTTGGTAATATGTAATTGAAATCGTTTTTTGACATTTGAATTTTATAGGAGAATTATTTCAATCTCATGACTTTATCTCGAGCAAAAAAAAATTAAATTTTTTTAATTATTAATATTTTAATTATTTTATTTTAAAAAATGATTTTGTAATTATTTTTAATTTATTTTTATTTTCATTTTTAAAAAATTAGAATTTTTAATTCTTTTTTCTTTTCTTTTTTTCTTTTTCTTTTTTCTTGTCTTTCCTTTTCTTTTTCCTCCTTCCTCTACTACAATTGGCTGGCGACACCCTAATGACAGCCCCAAGTGAGCTTGAGCTCGCTGGTCTCGAGCGAGCCACTAGCTCACTGATCGAGCTTGCCAGCTTCAGGTGAGGTCGAGGCGAGGTGGAGATGACGAGGTCGAGGTGAGGTGGAGATGGCGAGGTCCAGGTGAGGTGGAGGAGGTGAGATCCAGGTGAGGTGGAGGCGGTGAGGTTAGGCCTCACGCAACACCAACGAGCTCGACCTCACCCGAGGTTGGCGAGACTTAAGCTTGTCGCACTAAGATTGGCGAGACTCTAGCTCACTGGGATCTGGCGAGCTCGGCCTCATTTGAGGCCGGCTATTGCCGACCCACCCTTATGGCCTGTCGTCGGCCACCACCAAGGCCAGTGACCAGCGGAAGGAGGAAGAAAGAAAAAGAAAAAAATAAAAAATAATGAAAAAATAAAAAATTATTGACAAATTTAAGATAATCAATTGTAGAAAGTATTTTCACCTTATTAAATAAGAGAATTCACTCTTCTAAATTTATATATGAATGATTTTCTTGACCAGAAAGTGTTTTCAGTTGACCAAATTATTTTCGGATAACCAAATTAATGAAAGTCTAGAAAACACTTTCCTGAAAAGCAATTTCACCAAAACAAACGCACCCTAGAGAAAGCTGGGATTGATTGGGAGGTGATTTTAGGGTAGAATTTGATCGCAAAAAGGGTCTAATCCGCTAAAAAAAATCCCCAATTTTAGGTTAACTCTCAATTCTATCCGGACCTCTTTTTTTAAAAAAAATCCAAAATTTTATGTCAAGTCCAAATTTGCCCCAAACTTTTTTTTGGGTCTAAAAAGAGCCCCAACTTTAGGTATAGTCATGAATCTGCCCCTAATTTTTCCAATTTTCATATCAAAGAATAGTTTTGTTTTGGAGATAATTTTTTACATCAACTTATTGATGTAGATTTGTAACCAACGTAAAAATATCACATCAAACAACTAATGGCGATTTTTAGACCCAAGGTTAGTGGAGGCAAAATTGAGATTAGATTGAAAGTTTGTGATTTTTTTAGATAAAAAAAAGTTTGGGATAAATTTGTGACTAGTGATAAAGTTTGTGATTTGTTTATACCCAAAAAAGTCTGAAATATATTTAGAACTGGTACTTAATTTTGGATTTCTTTTTGTAGATAAAAAAAAGTTTGGGATGAAATTGGGATTAACCTAAAGTTGAGGTCTAGGAATTAGGCCTTGCAAAGGGAAGGCCGTGGCACCCTGATGAGTGGAGAGATTGTTCTCATTTTGTCATATAGGCGCCGGATATGCCACCTGCATAATCAAATTCAAAGATGATGTACTCATGTTTATTCATCTATCAAAAACAATATAGGCTCTTCTTTTTTCGCAAAAATTGAATAATTTAAAAAATATTTTTCTTAAAATAATTATTTGTATTATTTAAAATAATTAATTAATGAAAATATTTTCATAATTAAAAATAATTTATGTCTACACACTTTTATAAATAATGAAAATATTTTTCGTTCATTCATATTTGTAACCAATATAAATAATTATTTTTATAAAAACATTTTTCATATTGTTTATTTCTACGAACCAAACGCGATGTCGAGCATCATGAATGCTGGCTTTGTTATCATCTTTTTCTTTTCCTTCTTTTACTTGGGTTTTCTTTCCTGGTGGGTCTTCACTGGTAATATGTTATGTACATCAACAAATTTTTGCCAATATATGACTACTTTTCCGCTTTGACTTTACCGCGTTCTCTTTTTGGTAACTAGCAAAAGACACGTGCTTACACGAGCAAAAGAAGATATCGAAACATGTTGGGAGAGATGTGAACGTCTAAAATCGCAACAAATTTGAATAAATTGTATTCACGTTTATTTTATTTTTTTTAAGAAATAAGGTAAATGGAATTTGTCAACAAAAAAACGACTTTGTCCACGTTACAGAAGAAAGTGAATATTTCAAGGAATTCACGATAGGAAGTTATAAGGAGAGAAACAGGGTTAAGGGAAAGAGAAAATGAGAAGCAATAGCAAGTTTTAAGCAGAGGCCACGGCACGCAAAAACCGAATAGCTTTGCCTCTTTCCAACTATATGCTTCTTTGAACGAGTTGCACCGTGGAAGGGGACATTCATGGACTACGACTATGTCCATCGCCCCCACCCTTTTAAGAATGCCATGTCCTCAAAGACTCTTTTTAAGTTAGAACAACCCACGTGAGAAAGCAAATTCTATCTTGCACCTGTGTCCATACTGATGGCTGCCTACTACACCCCACTAGAGAGGCACCACTGTATAGACAACCAGGGACAAAAAAGAGGAGGCACCTGATCTTTATTCAGCACAAGGTATCTGCAACAACACAGTTTCAGAAAGCCGACAGCGGCGTGATGATCATGATGTGAGTTTCGGAAGACTTATTCTCCGCACTTATTCCATCTATACATCTGGAGCTTGTTCGGGCTTTCGACATGTGATGATGGTGAACTTGATGAGTCCCTTCTTGTATCCCTTAATCATCAGGGGCACTGCCAGTGCTCCCTTGATGGTCTTGATTCCTATTCAAATCAATGCACAATGCACTCAGTACCATTTCTTTCCCTATCTCTATCAGAATAAGAAAATGGACTTCAAAAATGTTCTGCTCACTTAGCTAAAGAAAATGAAAAATCCTTTTTCTAAACATGGTAAAATGATATGATAGAAAATGGAAGCCTCGAAAGTAGATTTGTTACTTTGAATGTTCTCTGCATTGTTTTGAGAATTATGACCCTCGTCGCCAACACACTAATAGGACTAGATGCCTCCATTCCATGCGTAATAAGCCCATCGTGTGTACGGTTAATCGATATGTGACTGGGACAAAGACTGGTGAATTGAGGGGAAGCAAGAGACTCACCACTGAAGAGCAGCGATGTGAGGCCTTTCCACGTCAATGCGGAGCGCAGCACTGCTGGCCAGAAAGGCGCAACATTTGGGGACCAGTCTGCTACCTTAATGTCCTGGATGGCGGAGGAACTCTATGTTAATCACCTTAAATTCTCCGACAAGTATTTCCCTGTCTAGTTTTGGCTGTTATAAGTCGTTATAGAGGCTGCTCAGAATGAGTGATTGTGGAGATAGTTGAGCAACTAAAGTTACCTGGAGGGAGAGGGACCGCAATAGGCGGACATAGTCAGCAGCCGAACACCAAGCAGGAAGAAAATAAGCATCGCATATCTTTTGGAGGAGCTCCTTCTCCGCTGGATTCAGCGAGTCTTCAGAGGGAGTGAGCTCCCTGTGACACCACGTGACGATGATGATCGTGGCTCCTGGGGCCGCAACTCGAGCCAGCTCTTTCACGAACTGCAAATTTTAAATAACAAGTGAAGGGAAAGATTAGGATTGGAAAGGATAGGATAGAGGAGGAAGCGGATGGAAGAGAAGAAGAGAGGACCTTAGGTTTGTCGGGCATGTGTTCACCGCTCTCCATGGACCAAACGAGGTCAAACTCGGCATCAGGAAAGGGCTGCTGCAAAGCATCTGCAACTTGGAAGGAAACCTGGATTGGATATAGGCTTGTAAGGGTCATTAGTCGCTGCTTTTCATTGGCTTACGAGAGAGAATACTGATTGGTGAAAGGAAAGGGAGGACACCAGGTCGGAGAGTCCCTCGGAGGTGGCGAGAGCGTTAGCCCTTTGGGCTTGGACAGGACTCAAGGTGATGCCGCAGCATTGGGCTGCGAATTTCCGGGCCAGGTATCTGGAGCTCCCCCCGATTCCACATCCCACATCCACGATTCGCTTCGGTCTCTTGGATTCTGGCACCAAGGACATGGAGGAGGAATCAAAACCACGGAGGCGTACACAAATTCACAGTCAGGAAAGGGGTACCCGTGACGCAAACAAACTTTCTAATGGACATTGAATCAATCGGTCCTACTTGTGTTAGTGTGATGTGCTGCGATTGGGAAATGAGCCAGGCAATTGATAACGTGGGCATCCATCCATCCAACCATCCATCCATGAAAGATAAGAAGCAAGGTCTTTAGAGTCTCACCAGGATCCAGAAGGGAGGCGAAGCGGAGGGACTCTTCAATCATGCGGATCTGGGCGGATCGGTGGTTGGAGACGGAGAGGGAGACGTTGTCGGCGTCGGAGTCGTAGAAGCCGTGGTGCATGTGGTCGCCCCATATCTGCTCCCACAGGCCGGAGGACTGGTCGTAGAAGTCAGCAATTCCCTGCCTCAGCTCCTGCGGCTGTCGGGGAGAAGAAGATGCCATTGCCAGGAGGGGAGTGCGGGAGCCCGGGCAGGAGGGGGAGGAGAAGAGGCTGCGGCGGAGCCGGTGGTGGAGGGAGCAGGGAGGCGGGGGAGAGAGGAGGAAGGGGAGTGAGGTCATGAAGGAATGATCTATCTTATCTCTGCATTCATTCATTCATTCATGAATGGGAGAACTGGGAATGCGGACCCCTCCTCTGTAACTTTGGGGCTGCCTCACTCTCACAGTCACCTCTCTTCCAGTCTCCACCGCTCACCATGATGATGATGACGATGGGCGGCGCAGCAGCAGCCTTTGTTTATATTTTTTCAAGCTTCCTCCATTTTTGACTTTTAACGAAGTGAGCTTTTTCTTCTACGAAGACAAGTTCATTCTCTGTCCTCCTTTTTTTTTGTTATATATATAACTAACCAAGTTCGAGGTTTATTCTTGTCACCTCGATCTAATTGCAGACATCTTGTTGTGCTGAGCCATTTTGTATTAAGCGGTCAAATGGAAACGACAGTTAGTGATGTAATGGACATAAATATTTTATAACATATGTGAATTTGTCGTGACTCTCAACACACGCGGAAAAAACTTCTGTTAGGAAATACTTTACGCTACCCATCTTATTTTCATTCATATTCAATATGTAAGATCACAAAAGAAAATTTCCTTTGTTTGGTTTTTTTTTCCCCTGCATCTTGTTCTTTTTGTTACTATATCGATTATTGCTGGATTTATTTCTTACATATATATGACACTTCATCATAATATGTAGGGCTAATACCACGAAAAACTCCAAACCAATATATATTCGTGACAAATTTACTCAAAACTAATTTTTTGACCACAAAAAATCTCAAATTGGTACGTTTGTGACAAGTTTATGCAAGAAATAATTCTTCATCACAGTCATAGTTTTCATGCAATCAGCTAAAAATGGTATTGTTTATGAAATTACGAAAAGATGGAGGAGAAGAGCAAATGTTCCAAAAGAAATGAAATTATGATTGTCTGAGTCAACTTCACTAAGGAGACAACTGAGGAATAGGCTTGTAATCCAATGAGAAGCCTTGATTAGAACACTAATCGCGTCTGTGCATTATTGCGGTCATAGGTGTTGTAAATATAACGCGGAAACGACAGGATCTTGCAAATTAAGTCAATGCGAAAATACCAGAAAAATAAACGAGGAACGATAAAGGACACCAGAGATTTACGTGGTTCGGTCCGAATATCGGTACCTACATCCACGGGGAGAGCCAGCAACAAATAATCCACTATAATCAGAGAATCAGAGTTACAAATCGCTCAACGCTCGAGTGTTTCCCACACCTAAATTTAAGCCCAAACCCAAAGTGTTTACGAATAAACAATTTAATTGGACAAATAAACTCACTGCACAAATCACCGTGCGTTGAAGCCCAAAGCAAAACACACGCATGCTCAAGAACGTCTCTGTACGTTCTACCTCCTTTGTGCGGCTTGAATACGAGCATCTCTGTATGTCTTGCTTTGTGCGGCTTTTGGTTTTCGCTAAAAGAAAGAAACCCTCAATTTCTTTTCTTTTTATATGTGGCAAATAACCTTAAAGCTGCTTCCTCTTTTA
The DNA here is from genome assembly GCA_031216285.1 of Syzygium syzygioides. Classification (NCBI taxonomy): domain Eukaryota; kingdom Viridiplantae; phylum Streptophyta; class Magnoliopsida; order Myrtales; family Myrtaceae; genus Syzygium; species Syzygium syzygioides. The sequence goes on along the minus strand of CM062252.1, from coordinate 97,525 downwards.
TCTAACTTCCGTGGCCCCACACGTTTCTTTTTCACGTCCAAGAAGGAAAGTCCTTTACTGATAAACATTCAACAAATTGACCTGGGCCCACCGAAATAAATATAATAAAATAACCTTACCAAAAAAAAAATAAATATAATAAAATAAAGTGTGCCCATGTTTTGTTTTTTAGTGGCCTTCTCTATTCGCGTCTCCGTGAGCCCCTCTCATCCGAAATCAGCCAAATAGGAAAGTGAATTTGTTACACAGGCTTAAACTCGAGACATAAATTTAACAATTCTCCACCTTGGCTCGATGTTTGTAGCCAAGTTATAGTGCTCATCTTCCATGCTGCTCTCCCAACGCCCTGACGGGCGCTCACTCTCCACAGACGCCAATTGTGCTCAAGCAGAGCTTGAGCTTCGTCAAAGGAACAGGCTTGGTCATCATGTCTACTGGATTCTCTGCTGTCGCAATCTTTTTAACAACAACCATACCCTTCGCTAAGATATCTCGGATGAAGTGGTACCTGATGTCGATATGCTTCGTTCGCTCGTGATAAACCGGATTGTATGTCATATATATTGCACCTTGGTTATCACGGTGTATATCAACACTTTTCTGATCTAACCCAAAGTCCGAGAATAAACCTTTTAGCCATATCGCCTCTTTCGCTATAAAGGTCAGTGCCATGTACTTTGCCTCAGTCGAAGACAAGGCAACGTGATCCTATAAGGATGCCTTCCAACTAACTGCACCACCTGCTAGCGTAAATACGTACCCTGCTAAAAACCTGCATTCATCCAAGTCACCTGCGTGATCCGAATCCACATAACCAGTGGTCTCACTGCCATTATTGTCCCTTCGATACACAATTCCAACGTCTGCTGTCCCCTTTAAGTATTTGAGGATCCACTTCACAGCTTCCCAATGAGCTTTACCAGGTTGCTTCATGTAACGGCTAACTACACTCACTGCTTGTGAAATATCAGGCCTAGTACATACCATAGCATACACAATACTACCCACTGCACTAGCATAAGGAACACGGGACATATGCTCCTTCTCCTCCTCAGTCTGCGGTGATAACTTATCTGAAAGTTTAAAGTGCAACGCCAAAGGTGTACTTACAGATTTCGCTGACTGAATATTAAATCGTGCAACAATCTTCTCAATATATTTCTTTTGAGAAAGACATAAAATTCCTGCAGTTTTGTCACGCAAAATCTCCATACCTAATATTTTCTTTGCAGCACCTAAATCTTTCATCTCAAATTCAGCACTCAATTGCCTCTTCAGCACAACAATATCAGACATGTTCTTAGCTGCTATCAACATATCATCAACATATAGTAATAGATATATCAAAGACCCATCATCCAATCTTCTATAGTAAACACAGCTATCCATATGACTTTTAGAATAGTTCTGACTAGCCATGAAAGAATCGAAACGCTTATACCACTGCCTAGGAGACTGTTTCAGCCCATATAGAGATTTCTTCAGTAAACAAACATAATCTTCCTTACCCGGAATAGCAAATCCCTCTGGCTGCCTCATGTAAATCCGCTCCTCTAACTCACCGTGAAGAAACGCTGTTTTCACATCTAGCTGCTTCAACTCAAGGTCCTGTGCAGCAACTAAGGCAAGTAAAACACGAATAGAAGTATGTCTTACCACAGGAGAGAACACCTCGTTGTAGTCAATGCCCTCTCGCTGTGTATACCCCTTCGCCACAAGTCTCGCCTTATATCTCGTTGCCTCGACACCGGGAATGCCCTCCTTCCGTTTAAAGACCCACTTGCTACCGACAATCTTCTGGCTCTTAGGTACTTTGACCAACTCCCATGTCTGATTCCGATGAAGTGATTCCATCTCTTCACTCATAGCCCCTAGCCACTGCGACGACTCAGAACTAGCCATCGCTTCAGAGTAAGACGAAGGCTCATCTGTCTCCACCTCGTCACCTACAGTCAATGCATAAGCAATATCTGTATAACCATAACGTACCGGTGGTTTAATTTGCCTTTTCTGTCTACCCGCGGCTATAGTGTGCTGTGGCTCTGCTGATTGTTGATTATCACCAACTTCAGGAACTGCGGCCTCATCTGCAATCTCAACTTCTGCTACCTTCGAGGTCTCCGGAGTCTCCACCTGAATCTCCACCTCACTACTGACACCACGATCTGTCTGCTCTGCTGGTTGTGTGTCAAGACCCCTCCTTTGAAGCATTGCAGTCTTGTCGAAGATCACGTCTCTACTGATTAGAAAACCAGGTGATCTGGGATCAGTGCACCACAATCGATAGCCTTTCACCCCATATGCATAACCCAGAAATATGCACTTCTTCGCCCTCGGCTCAAGCTTACCATCACTTGCATGAGCATACGCAGGACATCCGAATACTCGTAATCCGGAGTAATCAACATGTTTCCCCGACCATACTTCCTCAGGAGTCTTCCACTCTAAAGCAGATGATGGAGATCGATTTATTAGGTAACATGCCATATTTATTGCTTCGGCCCAAAATTCCTTGCTTAAACCTGCATGCGAAAGCATGTTCCGAGCTCGCTCCAGTAAAGTTCTGTTCTTCCATTCTGCAACGCCATTCTGCTGTGGTGTCCCGGGCACTGTGCGGTGTCTCACAATCCCTTCTTTCTCGCAAAACTCAGTAAAATCTTTACCACAGAACTCCATGCCGTTATCGGTTCTCAGGCACTTGATCTGTTTATCTGACTGCTTCTCAATCAATGCCTTAAATTTCTTGAACCGACCAAACACATCAGATTTGTGCTTCAGAAAGTAAATCCATACCTTTCTAGAGTAGTCGTCGATAAATGTCAACATATATCGGGCACCTCCTTTTAAAGGAACTGGAGACGGGCCCCAAACGTCTGAATGAATGTACTCAACTGGTTGCTTGGTCGTATGAATAGCTGTTGTAAACTTAATTTGACGTTGCTTCCCAAAGATGCAGTGCTCACATAAGTCCAACTTCCCTGTCTTCTGACCCTTCAACAACCCCCTATCACTCAGCATCGTCATACCTGCCTCACTCATGTGCCCTAAACGCATATGCCATAACTGAGTCAAGTCAGAATCTGACTCACCTGATGAAACTGCAGCAGCTCCAGTCACGGTTTCTCCCAGTAGATGATAGAGAGAACTCACTTTCTTCCCTTTCATCACTGTCATGGCACCTCGAGAGATCTTCAGCACTCCACCTTCAGCGGTGTACTTACACCCAATATCATCGAGTGTCCCCAAAGAAATAAGGTTCTTCTTGAGCTCTGGTACATGCCTCACATCTGTTAGTGTACGCACCACTCCATCGTGCATCTGAATCCGAATTGTCCCTATCCCCACAACATTGCAGGTTGCATTATTCCCCATCAGAACTCTACCACCATCTGCAGTCTGGTAAGTAGTAAACCAGTTCCTATGAGGCGTCATGTGATAAGAACACCCCGAATCTAGCACCCATTCGTCTCCTAACGAACCAGTAGTCACACACAAGACGGCCGCTGCATCACTAGTGATCTCCTCAGCAACGTTTGCCACACTGCTTGTGGCATTCTGCTTGTCACCTTTATTTCTTCGCTTTGGACAATCTCTCCTGATGTGCCCCTCCTCGTGACACTCAAAGCACTTCACGCGTCCTTTAGACTTTTTATTGCGTGACTTTGACCTGCTTTTACCTCTGCTGCTATTGGACCCTCGATGTTGTTCTCTACCTCGAATCACTAGTCCTCGCGCTACATCCTGCGCTAGACTGTCATCTCGCAACTTCCTCTGCCACTCTTTAGAGAACAATGTTGACTTTACCTCTTCCGAGATAATTGTAGTACGCCCTTGGAGTAGTGAATCAGTAAAGTGCTCCCATGATTCCGGTAAAGAAGCCAATAACATCATGCCATGTTCCTCATCATCAAGTATCTTACCAACATTCTTCAAATCCATCATGAGTTTATTAAATTCATCTAGGTGGGATCTAATTGACGTAGCTTCAATATATCGAAATTGAAACATTCTCTTCAACATGTACAAGCGATTGTTCAAACCCTTCGTTACATAGAGTGCTTGTAATTTTGCTCACAATGCTGCGACATCCTTCTCTTCAACCACCTCTATTAATACTTCATCCGATAAATTCAGCAGGATTATACTCTTTGCTCTCTCCATTAGGTCTGCTTTATCAGTCACTTTCATTATAATGGGCAACTCATCTTCGCCATCTAACGCTTTAGCCAAACCTTGGGTTGTCAATAGTGCACGCATCTTAACGCTCCATAACCCAAAGTTGTTCCTCCCGTTAAACTTCTCAATCTCTACTTTCGCTCCAGACATAATTGCAAAAGCAGAATTTCCAGATAATAATCAGACAAGCAAAAGCCCCAAATCACAATCTAGAAAATTCAACCCTCGAGCTTTGATACCAATTGTTGTAAATATAACGCGGAAACGACAGGATCTTGCAAATTAAGTCAATGCGAAAATACCAGAAAAATAAACGAGGAACGATAAAGGACACCAAAGATTTACGTGGTTCGGTCCGAATATCGGTACCTACATCCACGGGGAGAGCCAGCAACAAATAATTCACTATAATCGGAGAATCAGAGTTACAAATCGCTCAACGCTCAAGTGTTTCCCACACCTAAATTTAAGCCCAAACCCAAAGTGTTTACAAATAAACAATTTAATTGGACAAATAAACTCACTGCACAAATCACCGCGCGTTGAAGCCCAAAGCAAACACACGCACGCTCAAGAACGTCTCTGTACGTTCTACCTCTTTTGTGCGGCTTGAATACGAGCGTCTCTGTATATCTTGCTTTGTGCGGCTTTTGGTTTTCGCTAAAAGAAAGAAACCCTCAATTTCTTTTCTTTTTATATGTGGCAAAAAACCCTAAAGCTGCTTTCTCTTTTATCTGACTTCCGTGGCCCCACACGTTTCTTTTTCATGTACAAGAAGAAAAGTCCTTTACTGATAAACATTCAACAAATTGACCTGGGCCCACCGAAATAAATATAATAAAATAAAGTGTGCCCATGTTTTGTCTTTTAGTGGCCTTCTTTATTCGCGTCTTCGTGAGCCCCTCTCATTCGAAATCAGCCAAATAGGAAAGTGAATTTGTTACACAGGCTTAAATTCAAGACATAAATTTAACAATAGGCTATCAAGATTCTTCAGTTTAACCAAATTATTAGGTTTGTAGTCGTATGTTAATGTATCGGTAAAATTAGCTAGAAAAGCTTGTTCGTTCTTGCTAGTGTACCAGATGGATTTCGATGAGTTTGTACGAGGCTGCACAATACACCAAGGAGATAACCAACTTCATTGAACATGCCCAACAAATTCTGAGAATCGAAGATGCTTCCCTTCTGGAATGCCAGGAGTGACCAGATGCTCTTGGACCTTTTGACTTTTTGGTGCACAGAAGACGGGTGGCGGAATGCGCCCCATATTCTACCTCTAATAGGGAATCGTTACTCCTCGGCCCCCGCATTTCTATCTCGCTGACTAGGTTTCCAATACTGACAGTGTTCCCTACTCTAACCAATATTGTGATTAAAAATATTAACAATCAATAATTATACATTTGATTGAAGATTACTTATAGACAATCACATATATTAGTACAATGTAATTACAACTAATGCAAGTTCAAAACAAACTGAGATAATTAGAAAATTCACATCCAATTCCGTTCTTGCAACGCTTATTCTCACAACCAAATATAAGAATTTCCATTCCATTCCTACAATTCGCCAAACAAGATATTGGAAATATCATATCACTACATTTTATTCCACTGCTTGTCCGTCGTACTTCCCAATTGCATTCAATTCCTCAGTTAGCAAATGGAACACTACTACTCGGCAGGTCCGTGTAATACGAAGGGGCAAATAATTGCTTTGACCCGAGTCTTCATGGACCAGATCCATCACGACTACTGCTGGGGCGCGTTCCACGTGACGAAACAACATGATGAATGACTGTGATGAATTTGTATCCATCTAGGCAAGACATTCCGTGCGCATGTGCCCGTATTTGGTACAAATCCATATAACTCTATTACAATAATAATTGTAATAATCTTATATTCATCAAAAGTCCGGTGCAGAAAGTGTGAGAAGCATTGTAATCAAGGATAATGCGTGTAACATATGAAACTCCTATATGTAAAAAGACAGGTTTCCGCATCCACATGAATCTCTCTCTCTCTTTCTTTTATCAGTTCATCCGGACCCGTATGCATCCTGTATTTGTTCAGAGCCATATATGTTTAAATCCTTACTGACATGAAGAGTAACTTTTCAATACTTTGGTTCTAATGAATTAGAAAAAGACACCGACCAAAAAAGAAAATTAGAAGAAGGCGAAAGCTTTTACATTCCGATCCAATATAGTCGAGTCCTAAATTCTGATGGCGCAGAACACAAAGGCCTAAATTTGATATACAAGAGAGCGTGATCATTCTACCCCATCTTACAGCTTCCCGTATCTTCTTGCTTCTCTGACATAAACAAAGTTCCCTGCCTGCCGGTTCCACTATATACAAGATGACGAAAATTTGGTTCCAATCATCATACGGAAACCCACCAGACATATGAAAGCAAGCTTCAAAACACTGTGTTTCCCAACAAATGCAACTTCAAGACAGCGCCAATTCTTACTCCTACATTCATGGGGGCAGCAGAGTGAAGACTGAAACACAACTTCCACTCGTACAAATAAGCCATGCCCCTCATCCCTAGCAATGCCTGAAACATTGAAAAAAGCATTTCTCCCCAACTTCAATAGATCAGTTACACATGAAACTTCGGCACAGCTTGCACTTGGTAAAGGTTTGACCATGCCAATTGAACAAGAAAATCAGCACCATCCATCCATCTCACGCATTTTACAAACTTGACACCTACTAGCGACAGAGGATGACCGATAAATTTCGATTTACGAAAATTTAAGAGGAAAATTCTTCCTCAAAAGGTATGCTATAGAGCAAATAGAACTTTCCTGATGATGCATCTTAATAATCCTACTCTCCGTATAAAGTATAAAACCAAACCAAAAGTCTGCAAAGGAGCCCAAAATGGTAGCAATTTCAAAAGAAAGCCTCTTTTTCGGGCCAAAAGAGAAAAAAGGAAAAAAAGAAAGCCTCTCTCCAGTTAAGCCACAAGAGATGTAACACCATAATCTGTTGATGCACGAGTGGAATTTCTGACTACAGCTATATAACTACTCTAGACCATCTATCAAAAGGTAGAGAAAATTAAAATTTTTGACTTTATGTATACAGTAACAGCTGGTTTATTTGCCAACATTCGGATGACATTGATTCGAATATTTTACAACATAGATCTAACGCAGATTTCCTCAAGACAATCAACAGAAAATAAACTCAACTTAATAACAATGCATAGAAATGAACTTGCCTGGCCAGCAAAACTATTTGAGTTTACAAACAATGGCACAGGCTAGTGCAATTAAACAGTCAGAAGTCTAATTCGGTATCTAATCTGTACTGTTTTTTCAAATTCGACTGCTAACAAGGACAGTCAAGGTTCTAACTCACTTGATTTGTGTAATCAACTGCTTGAGTCACCTACCCTTATCCCAAAAAATTGTTACCCTGGCATTGCTGGCATAGTAAAAATCAATCAAAAGACTTGATCGCACAAATCAAACAAGTAATTGATTGCAGGAAGAAAAGGTGGAGAATAAAATCAAGATAGGAGACCAAAATAAAACTTAACCAAAAGGAAACATCTAACAATTTGCAGTGTCAATAGCAAAGAGTATTAAACTAGATTATTCAAGTTCCACGAGAATAAGTTCTTGCCGCAATTAAATGTACTTACCAATTTAAGAAATTAATCAATAGGGTGTTTGTCGGCCTGGCGCGAGGTATAATGAGCAGAAAGCAAAAGCAGAGAAAGGAAAGCACTTGCTACAAAAATCGCATCAAACCACCGATGGTAGAAATCAAATTGGATATCTCCACCTAACACGTCAGTAATGATCAACCTGCCAAGACAAACAGGAATGCTCTTCAGGAAGCCTATTAACATTTTGCATGCCATGGGATCATGACCGCCAGGTTTGACAACAAAGTAGAAATCCTAATGCATTCGAGCCATATATCAGTTTTAAGAAGCTAATTTATTATGTGTGAGAGTCAAATACATAGGCATAGAAGATGGCAAGAACAACCACACAAAAGAACAAAATAAAATTGCTTTGATCATCTCACTTGCATCTCAGACATTTTGCAATAACACCAAGATATGCAGAGTCTTCATCTTCTTCAGTCTTTGCTATTTCTAAGCTTTTGTGGGATGCATACTGTAGTCCAAGTTAGTATTACTGATATTTGGTTTAATTCGTCCTTTCTTTCTTTCAATTCTTGCATTTCGCTGACATTCTAGAAGAGCTTCTCTATAAATAAATGTAATTTCTTATAAAAAAAAAACAAGGATCCTTAAGCAGGCTACCTTACGAGTGCATTGAGTGGCTGAAATAAACATTACTTATAAACCACAGTTCGCTGCAATAGTTTTTTTATTCTCAAGTTCATGCAAGGCTAACCTTCGAGGAAAAGAGTCAATTCAAGGTAGTGTCTTCCACCTATGAGCCAATCCGACCTTTCATGCAGTTAGCCAGCAAAGTGCTCCTGGTCAAGGTGTCAACTACATCCCACTTTTTATGTTGGTTTCACAAAGTTGTAGGGTTTTTAAGGTTTCTGCCATCCTTCATACACAAAATTTGGACCGATGCAAACCAATTGATTTAACACAATTCTCTCATGTGCTGTTTAGTAACGTTTCTATTCTTAGGAATAATTTCTATTCAGAAATAGTTTTTTCTATTTCTATTCCCTAGACAAGTTTTTAAGCAAAAAAACGCGTTCAGTAACTGTACAAAATTTCTATTCCCGGAGTAAAAAAAGAACACAAATACATTTGGTAGGACACTAAAAATTTCTACTCCCAATTTTTTCATTTAATTATAAAATTGTCAGTGGAGACTTAACAATTCATGTTTAGATAAAATTGGACTAGAAATAGAATAAGAATACATTATGATATAAAATTGGATAACCTTAATACAATCATAAAGTCAATTACTCTTTATAGACAAAGCAAATACCAGGTGGTGGTCGAGGAAATTGTAGTTTAGAGGACTTAACAATTCATATTTGGATAAAATTGGATTAGTAATAGAATAATAATATATTATGATATAGAATTGGATGACCTTAATACAATCATAAAGAAAATTACTCCTTATAGACAAATCAAATATCGGGTGGTCATCGAGGAAATTGTAGTTTAGGGAGTAGGATTTTAGGATTTGGGGTTAGGGTTTAAGGTTTTAGGATTTCGATTTTGAGGTTTAGGGTTTGGGATTTTGGATTTTAGATTTTGGATTTTATGGTTTAGGGTTTGGGGTTTAGGTTCTAGAGTTTCGGGTTTGGGGTTTTAGGTTCAGCATTTCAGGTTTAGGGTTTGGTGTTTATGGTTTTAGGGATTTAGGTTTTGAGTATTGAGGTTTGGGATTTAGGGTATAGGGTTTAGGGTTTGGGATCTATGGTTTAGGGTTCGAAATTTTGCGGTTTAACGTTTTAGGATTTAGGATTTGGAATTACAATTTTAGGGTTTAGGTTTTAGTGTTTTGGATTTGGAGTTTTGGGGTTTAGTGTTTCGGGTTTTGGATTTGGGATTTTGAGGTTTGGGTTTAGAAGGTTTAGGGTTTTAGGGATTTGGGTTTTGGGGTTTTAGAGTTTAAGGTTTAAGGTTTTTCATTTTAGTGTTATGGGTTTTAGGGTTTGGGTATTGAGGTTTAAGGTTTTGGGGTGTTTAGGATTAGGGTTTAGGATTTTGGGGTTTACGGTTTGAGAGTTAAGATTTAGGGTTTTGGGATTTAGAGTTTGAGAGTTATGGTTTAGGGTTTTAGGGTTTAGGATTTGGGATTTTAGGGTTTAGCGTGAGAATATCTTGTGAAAGAGGAAGAGCTGATCTTGTTTCTCTATTGTTTGTGTTTTTATTCTAGAAATAGAAAAATAGATTTTTTTTATTTCTTATTTCTGTTCCAAATCTATTCTCAGACCACATTTCCATTCCGGGGACCAAAAAAACTAACTGACGTTACTAAACGGATTTCTGTTCTTTTTCTGTTCCAAAGAACAAAAGACAAAAAAACAGGAAAACAGAAATGTTACTAAACAGGTCCTAAAATGTAAGGCATATCCACAAAAAGAAAAAAACTGTACTTGTATTGGAGAATGATAATTACCTGTAATCATTCGCCAAACTTTTCCGTATTAGGAGAATAGAAGAGACAAAATACATCCCCATTATTTCGGACAGGAAAAGTACAACATTGCTAGAAGACCCACTTCCGACTCTGGAAACTGCAAAGAAGAACTGTATAGAAGACCAAAATTATCAGTTGAATCCCAAGTTTGTTAAAGATGGAGCCACCAGTACATTTTGAGACAATTCCATCCGCCTCATAGAGCATAGAACTCACAGAAGATGTGAATAGAATGCCTTCCAAATGGTATATACTAATTGACTTATGTACTCGCTAAATGGATAATAAAAGAAAACAGTCTAAATTCCACCCTATATTGAATTCAACTTTACAAAAATCAGGAGTTACCTTCATTAAATTTGTTAAGAATCCACGAACTGATATAACAATCAACATTCCGATGAACATCAAAGATATGTACTGCACAATTGACAAAGAGAAAATAGACATTACAATCATTTAAAATAATGAAGATTAAACAGAATTCAGAATTTTCTTTGAAAGCTAAACAAGGAAATTTTATATGCGAGAGGTACCAAGGGGGTAAAACCCCTATCCAAGCTTATGAAGAAAGAGTTTACTAACTCTTACAAATTGTAAACTGTCAAAAGTGAATTTTCAGTAATCCAAAAATACTAAAAGCCTGTGACAATCAATTCTTTACATCAAGAAAATTAGACGCTAGACTCCCAAAAGCCCTCAAATCTCTCCCAAGCCAAAAAATTGTGGGAGGGATATTAGTAAAGTTCAGGATTTTGGCAAACAATAATGATCAAGCATGCTCCCTGTTGGGTTCCCATTATTTGCATGAGATAATTATCTAATCAAATGACTGTCTAAACATCTGTATAGAAGATGAAACCCAGAACCATCTCCATCTAAAATATCATATAGGGGAACACGGATAGGGTACTGACTTCCAGCCCTTTTGCATAAATGGACCCTACTCATAAATCATTAGTGGCTGACAGCCTATGAGCAATGAATCCCACAAGACAAACCCTCCAGGTAAGACCATCAGTGCTCAATTACTTGCTAGAATTTATGTTCACTGACCCATTTTCCACTATAACTATTCTCTTTAAGTAATATTTATGACTTCCAAAGAGACAGGATAATCATGACTATGCGATTGGGGGAAAAACATGCATCCGAACATGAGCACTTTGACCTTCACGACAGCAAGTCCTTTAATATATTGTGGGGCAAATCGCTCCATGTTCCAAACATGGAGAGACAACCTCAAAAACATACCTTCTTGAAGTCCTAGGCTATGACCCTGAATTTCTATGTCTAGAGTTTATGTCACTGAATAAATCAATAATAGACACTAGTGCCACCAGATCTGATCTTCATGTTCCTAACTATCTCCTGGAGCAAAATGACAAATGTTGCTCCACATAATGATTCATCGAACAATGGTTTTAAGTTTAATCAAAATTTCTAAGCTAACGGTTTTCCACCTCATGGAATCCAAAAATAATGAGTTTTCCTATTTAGCAATGCAAAAATCTCACAAGGCTAACTTTTATAAGCAGAATATTCACATAAACCTATAACATATACCATTACAAGAGAGGAGCGAAAAATTTTTCCATAGGCAACCAAATAACCAATTAAGAAAAGAATCTTTGTGAAATTTCCGATACTTAAATCACGGTATTGCCAGGATGAACATTGTCATACCATGTACAAAAAAAAGGAGTGATGACAACAAACCAACTTACTAGAAGAAATGCATCCAAATAAATGCTGAAATATCACAGAAACCAAGCTATAAAACCAACCTGAGACAACAAAGAGACATCGATACCAATATCAAATAACCGCAAAAATATGCTGATTGTCCTCGTCACAGGATCTACTGAACCAGCCTGTGGAAGCCAAAATAGGTCAATACTTCGAAAACAAGAATATTAGTAAATTACCTATTTAAACTACGCTTGAAAGAAAAAAAAATGGGAAATCATGAATTCAGTAAAGTAGATCAATAAACCAACAGAAGATGTCAGATTGAAATACATACCTCCTTAAACACCACGCTTTGTAAAGACTGCAGAGAGAAATTATATTAATCAATTAGGCATCTTGAATTCGGGGATCAATACAATGGTATCTGTACAATGTATAAGCTCATGGGCAGTATTTTTCAAACTCACATAAGCAAATGAGTCGGTAACTCATTGCCAGAAGGGGCGATTTCTTAGCAAAAATTCAGCATCTTTTTCACAAGGGACAGGAGTTTGATATATTGCAAACATATTTCTTTCTGCTGACTCTAGTTAGTGGGATGAGACACATCCTTTAATTTAACATCTTTCATACAAACAAGCTGAGAAGATAAAATGTTTCCAATCAATAAAAAAAAAGCAAATTTCAATGTAGAATGAATGAGTCTGCACACATACATAAAGTGTTCACAGCGCACGCACACCCGCGCGCGCGCGCGCGCGCGCGCGAGAGAGAGAGAGAGAGAGAGAGAGAGAGAGAGAGAGATGTTCACAATTTTAACATGAAATTTGATAAACGTGTTTTGCAACTACATGAAATTGAGACTAGTTTTCATTCTGGCCACCACTATAGCATTTTGAAGCCACTGTATTTGTGAAATAGGTAGGCAGAAGAGTTCTCACAGACATCAAGGTGCAGGAAAAGTTGATTAACCAAGTCATGAAAAAATCAAAAGGAACTGCATCTCCAAATATTCTCGTGATACCCCAAGTCTCACGTCGGATGAGACCCTTGAGCGACTCATAAGTAAGCATCAACCCCCAAGCGGTCGTCACCTTGTGAAATTACTCAGAGTATTCCTATTGAGGGCTTGGCCCACATAAATCAGGCTTAAACGTTGCACATGATATCAAAGCAGGACTCCCTTCAGTGGTGTATGGTTCATGGACAGACTATGCCCACACCTAACGCAACGAGCTCAGGGCCAAGTCCCCAAAAAGAATGCTCTGAGTAATCACATGAGGTGGGGGTGGACCTTACTTATAATAACATTCCAACGAATCTTGCAATCATAAGCATACTGACCTTTCAATCAATGATTGAATGTGAAATAGCAGTTAGCTAATAAGATAAGGTTCAGAGCAAGACTAATCCAGGAAGTCCTTTGCATAGCATTTTGAAGGTTTATGGCAATGCTTTGGCATAGCACCAATTGTTGGAATTGTTGTGGCAACTTTTGCAATACTTACAAGCAAAGAAAAAGATTAAAAAGAATTAACTCAAAAGACAAGTGACAAAGTAACATAAGGAAGATGTTTGTGTCAAATAGAGCTCTGTCTAGCACTTAAAGCATCCTCTAATCAGAATTTACAGCTGAATACATTTGGAAAAATAGAGCAACGTTGGAAACATCTGAATGGAGTATATTCTAACGGCAACATTAGAGAAAAACATATTCTTAAGGAATTTGAAGATCTCAAACAGTCACAACCACTCGGTTACCAAATTCTACAAGGGAAATGGTTTTTTCTATACCAATTACAATAAGTCAATTTTGGTAAAAGGTGAGTTCCTAAAGATCACACAGATTGGTCGAACATCTCTGCAGATATTAAATCTGTCATGATTGTCGCAATTATTGCATTATAGATGGAGAGAGATAGAAAGCTACAGGAAGAGAAAGAATTGCCTCTGTCACCATGGAAGAAAATTTTCTAGGATGGTAGTAGAAACTGTCTATTTTTTAGTTTATTTTTCTCTGTTTTAAGTCCTATTGGCATCCTCTTCCGATAATGGATTTTCACATACTGCAGCATATTTTGTCAAAGTATAACCATACCTTAATCATTTTGTATACACAGTAGACTGAACAAGCATAACCAAGTAGATTCTGCATATGACCTCTCCATGTTCGAGAATAAGCAGCTGCCTCCTACATTAGAGGAAATGGCCATTTTAGAACCTATGAAGACAAATACTAAGGTGGAAAAGCATATGCTATGGCAATATATATTCAACAAGCCAAAAAATGGTGGTCACAAGATGCAATATGCCACCTAGGGTCTAAGATATGTTTTCATCCAGCCATTTTAGTATTATAATGGTCACAATGCCATCGAAGTAGTCTGGAAGCCCAAAATTTGAAACAAGTAGGAGCTGCATTAAAAAAAAGTTTCTCAATATTAAACTGATATTGACCTAAAAAGAGAGAAGTAGGTTTTATATCTTCCTATACAGTGTAGCTCCCAAAAACCCAAAGAATTTGTCCTACAGAGCGTCCACCATTCCTAGGCTAATTGCAAGTAGCTAACAGCCCAGGTAGTAGCCTTACATATAGCTATACCACATATATGTAGAAAACAGCTTGAAGAACACTTAAAGCATCATAAGAGATTCACAACAAAAGAAAGCCTATTTTAAAAATTTATAGCAAAAGATGCATGTAAAGAAACCTTGGCTTGGCGAAGCTCATAAATTTCCAAAAACAATTGCTTCGAGAGCTCTTCCAAAGCTTGCACCTCTGCTTCCATGTTCTTAATATCTTAACAGGAAGAAAAAACAGTATGAGGCATTGTCATACTATAAAATGACTGTTGTACAGAGAAAATCTAAAAGCTTATCAGCAGTGGAATTCCAACAATGAAAAGAACTGAAGAGATATATGAAGACTTAAGTTGGCTTATTTGGCAACTGACATTTTATCACCTTAAACCACAACAATACCACGGCATCTAATTTTCAACTATATCATGCACTCAATGTTTGAGTTCTATTATCCATTCATCGATCCATATTTGATCTGCGAATCAGTGGGCTTTATCTTTCATCTGTGGCAATTGGAACTCCATTTCCAGGCTAATTTTTCTGCAGCAGATTGGTAAACAGATTTAATACTAAAGACCCAGACATTAGCATAAAGCTACTGTCCAGCCCACATAAGTTATGACAAAGATTTTCAACTAACTTTAAACAGAAAATTGCAATAAGTTTCGGCCAGATGGATAGAGGTTAGGCTGAGTAAAGGTAGGAGAATCTCATCAGGAACAGAATTGGCATGACAATACAAACTGTAGGTCAGTCACATGTCAGAGCATAAAAGGATATACCAGCATGTAGACCCAACAAAAAATATAAGTGCATAATGCAGATCATTTTCTGATAAGAAGCCCACAATAGATGGGTAAATTCCATGATAATGAAACAAGACCAAAGCCTGATGAGAAGTTCAAATAAAGGACTGTTTGCACTGCGAGAAATTGAACCGGTGGCATGCTCTAAACCCACAGATTTTTTTCCTTAGCCACTAAACTGATCTCATGGGCTACATGTTTAGTCATATCTCTGAACATAAGATGCAAGCTTACTACATACATTCTTAATTGCATAATTTGCATTTCCTCCCTCTTCAAAGGAACAGAAAGAAGTTTGAAAGCAGATCGATGCTGACCTTGCTCCGTTTGGTCCTCTTGCACTGTTCTTACCATTGTGCCAACAATCCGTTTGAACAAAGATCTAGCCTTCAACTTCTGCAACATGAAAATTTCTTTATCAGTGAAGATATTAGATTTAGTAGAAGCTGCAACAAGGCACTGGAAAAGCTTCAGCTCTTTCGATATTGATAAAAGGGAAAATACAGAACGCTCCGCTCAGCATTAAACCAGTTAAAAAAATTTTAAACATTTAAATTTCCTATTGAATTATCTGCAGCTCATTTACACTTGCATCAAAATCTTTGCTAATTTTGTGATTCAAAATCTCTTTACTTGAAAGTTGATACTTACTAAGGTACTCAAATTTTAACGCAGATTTTAAAACAGAACAGCCACATTTCTTGTGTATTTTGCATTAAAATCAATTAAAGGTGCTGCAAAACTCAGATTTTTTAACTCAAAAAAGTTCAAGCATCCATATTTTCACTCCCTCAGAATTAACTCACGCAATAGAAAAGAGAGTTGCCAGCTAAATTTGGAAGTTTTTGCATATCCTCAACGGGTAAGCTTGAGCTATGTCCAACAGTACATGATCTATACTAGCCTTTGCAGTGGGAGATACAATGAAAAGAGGCGCACAAGACACAAACAGTAAAGCATTAAAAAAAAGTTCCATAAATAGCAAGTAATCTAATCCAATAGAAGTTAACAAATAATACTACTATCTTGATCTTCTTTCAGCAAAAGCCAATTCCAGACACAAGATGTAAGGATATGCAACCATAGAGGAGAGAGAGAGAGAGAGAGAGAGGAAACCTCTTCTGATCCTTGCATCCGTGTCATTTCCATCTGGCAAAGAATAATTTTCTTTTTCTTGAGGATACAAGTCTCTATTGATTGCATCAGTTGTCTCTCTAACGCTTTAATCTCTGCTTCCTCAATCTCTCTACAACATTTAAAGAATACAAGACAAAGAGATCACTCTTGAAGAACTCAGTTATCCGTGAAAAGAAGCCCATATATTTATTCTAAATAAGCCCAGACATATCAACTGTTGGGGGATGTGCTGCAAATAAGTGCTCATAGTTTATGCACTCAATTTCAATCTTAAACTGAGAAAAGAAGGGGAGGTGATTTATTCTAATGTCCTAAACTCACAGCATTGATCACTTCGTTCATTTTTTGCTACAATTGTTTATGAGAAGGGAAAATATTGGTTGCACCAGATCAACTGGCCAGTCCACAGTCGAGACCAGTGTTGGCGGATAACAAAGCAAAAGTAGGAAGACAGGTTATTATCATGTGGAGAAAGGCACTGCAATGTGAATTACCTGATGAAGAGAGACAAGTAACTGTAGGGCAAATTTACAGCTCCAAAACCAGATAAGATGGCCATAACAGTCACGCCAATGACTCCAATCCTACTGACCAACTGAGGCATGGTAAAGAAACCTGGCAACAATAAAGATGAGAAACCACGTACTAAACCCTTAGTGAGACTATCCAGAGTCCGAGATACAAGCAAAAACCAGGAGGCAGAGCCCGAACATGTGCATTCAACATCAGGTCTGCGTGGTGAAGGCACCGGGCGGTGCGCGACGGAAAGTGGACTCAGGCAAGAAAAAAAGGCCAAAGCGACGGATAGCGAGAATCAGACCTTTATCCGGCGAAGGCATGGGGAAGTGGATGCCCATGCGCCAGAAGGCATAGAGAAATGCCAGCAAGAACAGAATGGCTCCGGTGGCAGCACGTTCTCTCCTCACACCTGATAGACATTGGGGGGATGAGTGGATGGTTACGGAAGCAGCAAGGAGGAGGAGGGGGAGGAATCGGGATCAGAACGAGGAGGTTACCGCTGTTGCAGAGCATGAGGTAGCAGTGATAGTAAGGCAACAAGAAGACCAAGAGCAGTATGAGGCAGAACAAGTCCACCTTCCAGTTGAGCCATCGAGCCCTAGAAGGGGACAAAAACCGAAAACCAAAAAAAGAGGGGAGGGGAGGGGGAAAAGGGATGAAACCGACGGAGGAGTACGGAATTCAATTCGAACGGAATCGAAACAAGGGGGGGTCGGGCAAACGGCAGCGAAGGGGACTCACTCGCGGGAGAGGAGAGGAATGATCTCGAAGAGGACGAGCTGGAGGAGATTGCAGGAGAAGGCGAAGACGACGCTGAAGATGATCTGGACGAGGACCCTTTTCTCCTCGTACTCCTTGTACAGCCGCCGGTTCAGGAACCAGAGCCCCGCCCAGCCCAGCAGCACCACCGATCCCACCGCCACCAGCCCCTCCCATATCGCCCATCCCCACCCCGCCATTCCCCCCTCTCCCTCTCCCTCTCTCTCTCTCCACGCTCGAATTCGCAGCTCCTCCTCCTTCTCCTCCTCCTCTTTTTGATCAGATCTGCATTCCACTTCCGCTCGGGATCCTTGCAGAAGGCAGCAGCCAAAAGATTAAAAAAGCCTCTTTCCAGGTTCTGTCTTCGATAACAGACTCGCAGCTGTCGTAAAAATGATTTTCGCGAAGGTAGAGTTACGTACACGTAAGTCTCGTTTGTTAACTCAAAATGGTCCGCTGTATCATTTATAAAAATATATAAATAATTAATATTTTTTTCATCTACAATTAGACATAAATTATAATTAAAATAAAAATACTTTCTATTTACTAATTATTTCAAATTATATGAGCAATTATTTTTTAAGAAAATATTTTCCAAACCATTCATTTTCCGTGAGATAAACGAAACCTTATCATCCTTGGAATTTCCCTAATCTCACTATTCTATAAATTAACTCAGCTTATCGAGGGATTATATTTCTCGCAACTTCTTTTCAATTAATTATCATCTATCGATTCTTTTTCTGCAGGATATTTAAAATTCATGGATTTATGTGGATTTACTGAGGATTCACGTGGATTGTGCTTAATCTAAATTTTGCTCCTATTTGGCTTCTTTTAGATTTGAAACTCTTGATATTTTCATAACACTCAAATATTGACATGTAAATTTACAAACAATTTTTTTTTCATAATTTTTGAAATTCGAATAATATCTTGAACTTTGGTGGGAAAGTTGAAGTGTGAACATACATGCCATTTTGACTTATTAAAATTCACGATTCTAAAATTTCCACCCAATATAATACAAATGGTAACACATTAATTTACTACTTTCATATAATAATTTCAAGTTTTCCCATAAGTACTTTTGTTTCCTTCATTAAAGAGACATATTTTCCTCTATCCATATATCTGATTGGCGGGTTACGAATTATTGATATCCTGCATATGTCCACGTGTATAAACCATCAATGAAATACTGAGTGAAAAAAATTTCCTCCAATTAAGGATGGAGAAAAACTGTCAACCTTTTCAAAGACGACTTTTCGAGTCGATGCTTCGATTTCGGGTCATCCATCAATGACAAATGATTAGGTTAGATAGTCGTCAGATGACAATCAGCTGGATGGCGATGACGATCGGCATTGGTCAGAGACGATAACGATTGCACGGTTATCAGGAGTGATAGTTTATTGTGGTGATCGTGCTTGTCCATCACTCTATCAATTGGAAGGAAATTGTTATGTTTCTTTTTTTACTTTTTTATTCGATCTGGGTCTATCTCACCCATTAATTCAGATTTTTATTCAAGTATATTTGGTCGAGAAGACATCGCCATACATTTGATATGATATTTTGTTGTCCTATCTAGACTCAAATCTAGACCACCAAACATAGCTTAAGATAATATAAGGAAACATAAATTCTTATTGTACTTACTATTATTATGACATACATGTATTGTGATGCCCTAGAATGTCACATGCGACACGAGTCCTTTCCATTTTTTTACTTATAATTATAATTACGCATGCGGAAGCACAACACGCATTTCACAACAACCTTGACAAGAAGATTGCATGAGTTTCATAATATACATATCTTTAACTTTATGCATACACCAATAGTTATTAACACAACATAATACATAATCCCGAAAAGAAGGTTGGGTCTACTAGCACCATTACTCCCACAATAACCCAAAAGAGAGCCACCATTAACTTAGGGGTTGATGACCTTTCATAACATCTCGTCCTCTCGATCGTTATATCTGAGAGACCATCCTACAAACTGAAACATAAGAGAAAAGTAGAAACTCAGTAAATAAAATCTCTAAGTTTAAAGTAGGAGTTTACCTTTGCACCTGCCTTGGCATAACAATCACAAGCATTCGGAGCAAGATAATTAATGCATGAGCACACACCTTATCTTCTTTGCAAGTGCCTCACACAAATGCATGGTGTTATCTATTCAATGCACATGTATAGCCTCTAATTTCTTGATTCATCATTATCATTTGGTGCCTTATTAACATACATTTATGTATTTTCACAAGCATGCATCATATTCATTGTTTCATCATATCCCGATTCATGAGTCTTCTCGATTTGCGGGTCTTCTCAACTCCGAGGCATCCCATAACATCTGACGGGACATCTCGATTCACGAGACATCATCGCTACAATCTCATGGACGACGGAACATTTTCATATCATTATTTACATTTCTCATACATATAATTATGTCCAAAAATCAACATAAAACACTCATGTCATTTCACTCAAAATTTGTCATCACATCTTAGCGAAACAATCAAATACCTCTTAGGAAATCTATCAAACACCTCCTAGGCACGGAACAAGCTCAATGATTCCAATTCAAGTGAACACAAAGATTTCACATATCATCATTAAAATTTACCTACACTACAAACAAAATATAACAACCATCAACCAACCGAGTCAAGTACTCATTAGAACAACCTAGCTTAGCGCTTAAAGGTTTCACTTACCTCAATTAAAGACTTGGAAACTCAAAACCTTAACTACCTCGTAAACTCTTGAAAGATGGAATTTTGAAGCTTTTACAACATACGAATAGAATCTTTCCTTTCACACGAAAGATTGGAATGTGAAAATAGAAGAGGAAAGCGATAGAAGATCTCTATCTCGATCTCTCTCTCTTTTGCAAGAACAAGTTGAAAGTCCTTTTTTGAAGCTTGAAGACATATGGTGGTCTTTTTATGGGCTAAAGGAAATGAATCTAGCTAACCAAGGTTAAAAGTAATGATAACTTTGGGTTAAAATCATTATGCTTAAGAATATAAGGGTATGTGTTCCAATTGAAATGCTTCAAGTGGCCCTAAGTAGATAGTTACGATACAAGTGGCCTTATAAGATTAGCTAGGGGTAAGTGTTCCAATATAAATGATTCATGTGCCCTTTATGCTAATAGCTAGGGTGCAAATGTCTTGATATCATGAGCCAAAAGAAGATATATTTATGTGAAGGAGAGAAAACTTCATTTCATTTGGCCAAGTGGGAGCAATAATCATTCCAAGTATTAATAAATTAAAGCCAAATTTCATGGGGCAATGCATGACCTCATTACTAGCAAGCTCCATATCTATAAGAGGAAAACGTGTGAGGGTTTAAATAGGAAAAATAAGCACAAATGGGAAAATTACCAATTGGTTTGACAAAATGATTATCATAATAAACATTTTTTTAGGTTACCAAAGTATCTACTAATTAATACGTAACAAGGAAACCGGTATCTGTTCAAAATACTAACAAGTTTGAAAAATAACCCACTAGTGAAAGATAATGGATGTTGAGAAAATCTTAACTTAGTTAATTTAGAAGTTAAAAATCATCCAATATGACTTTTAACAGCAAGGGCTCTAGTATTGAGCTAAGCATAGAACTCATGTAATCTTTTTGGCCATTTAGTGTATGGAATATCATCAAGAGTGAAATAGTATTTGAAGGTTGAAGATCCAGAACGAGAGTTATGATTATGGATGGTTACTATGTCTGGTTCAGATGAGTTTGATTCCATATCTGCCGTAGGGGGATTGGCCATAAGAATAGCCGTTTTAGGAAAATTTGGTGTATCAAGATCAGAAGGTGAGGTTTCTTATGAAGAAAAGAGGCTGTTTTAGAGCTGGAAGAGGTATTTTACTGAAATGGATCAATTGTAGCAATAACTAGCAGCTTCTGTTGGCACTGATTTCACAAGAAAACCTCTAATGGCTTTGAAAACATGTGGAAAGAAGAAGGTTCTTGGGAAGGTTCAGGAACGTCAGACTTCTTTTACCGCTGCATCTTCTTTTGTTTTTCCATTTCACAGATGCGATTTCAATGTGTAATAATATCAATCCGATCTTCTTTTGGGGCTTTTGCAATAATTGAGGCAACTGAAGTGACTTTTGGAGGGGAGATTTAAATCCGAGTTGGGTACCAAGATTGAGAAAATGGGTCTAGTGTAAGAACAAATTTTCCTTCTTGAAGGAGTTTAATTTGTCTACGTAGTTTTTCCATTTCAGTACTCTGCTCTTCCAAATAATGATGGGAAATATATTTGCCCGATTCCATCTGATGCAATCTCTTCTGGAATGTCTCAAGCAATTTGTTTGTGATCAAAGCCGTTTGATCAACCTTCTAATTGACATGATCAAGACGGGCTTGGACAATCTAAAGTTTTGCATCAATTATCTTAAGGACAATATTTTGTGCCAAAGCATTATCCGATTGCCAATTCAAAACAACTTTGGCGGCAATAACTTTCTTTTGTCTCCCATGATCATCGATACCTGTAGGGTTTGGAACATACAGACAACTGGGAGTACTGCCGATAGTTCAGGCTTTGAAACACATGAAAGCTAAGGTGCTTTGGGTAATTGCAAAGGATAGTAATTTTTCTTAACCTACTTTTGGATAGGTTTATAGAATGGTGAAATAATTGGCTTTTGTGGTGTAGTTTTTATGGGTGGTGCCTGTGGAGGTGAACGAGGCTTACAGTGTTTTGGAACTGGAGGAGGAGTTTGTGGCCGGGGGTGGTCCATATGAAACCATAAATTGGTATCTTCCTCTATCCTTACCAAGTGGTCCTATGGTAGGATCTCCATCCTGATATCTCTGGTAGAGACTATCTTTGGACTGTTTCTTTTTCTTCATGGATGGTTCGTCATCTTCTTCATCATCAAGAGGGCATGTGCAAAAGGAACATTGACAATCTTGATCCCAGAAACAGTGTCCCATTCGAGGATCTTTGTAAAAATAAATAGGTCGTCCCTTTTGATCAAAAGACTTGATCATAATCTTCAAATCTAAGTCGCCTTCCTCAATTGGAACATCAACATGACAAGGTTGCATCATAAAAATAATTGGAAAAATAGAAGAAGAGGTTTCTTCTTTTTCTTACTAAATTTTATAACAACCATACCATCTTTCTTTTTTGTGAACTAAGATCTCATAATTGGTTATCCAAATATCAGAGAGTAATTTAACTAATTGATCCTGAGGAATTTGTGTTGGTACATGGACGTAGAAAGTTTGATCATTATCCATCGAGATGAAAAGAGCATCCTCAATGCCAAGAAAATTTAGATCAATAGCATGATTTTGGACCGATATATTATTTGGTAGTGTAAAGTTACAGCCATAGAATCAGAAGTCTGAGGGGCTTCGGTGAGCTATAGCTGGACTTTAAGAGTAGAAAGGAGTCTTGGGTCCGTAAGGGTCATGTTGAAATTTGGAAACAGTGTAATAAATATTGTTCCACTATTAAGGCTTCGTTCGTTTGGCGGAAAATATTCTCCTTTTGGAAAATATTTTCCCGAAAGTCATTTTCCTGAAAAATGTTTTTCTGGAACATAACTTTCTGGTGTTCAGCTAAAATCTGAAAAAGTCTCGGAAAATATTTTCCGTTGTTCGGTATAGAAATGATTTTCCCTCTTGCAATAATTTTACTAATTTTAATAATTTTTTTTTCTTTTTCTTTTGCTTCTTCTCCTACAGGTCGCCGGCAACGGCTGCGGCTGGCGACTGGCCGGAGGCAAGCTCGAGCATCTCCCCAAGCCGATGAGGCTCGAGCTTGCCAGATTTCGGCAAGGTCGAGCCTCGCCAGCTTGTGGCAATGCTCCTCCTCGCTTGGTCCGGTAAGGCCCACGAGCTCGACCTCGCCAGATCCAGTGACCTGGGCGAGGCTCGAGTCTCGCCCAAGACGCTCGAGGTCGCTGGATCTAGCGAGGCCCAAGTCGCCGCTGGCGATCAAGCAACCCGAGGAGCCTCGCCCGCGAACAAGAAGAAGAAGAACCCACGAATAGCAATACCAGAATACGAAGAAGAAGAAGAACCTACGATTCCCCTCTCTCTCTCTCTCTCTCTCTCTCTCTCTCTCTCTCCCCCACGAACAACAACACCAAAAAACAAAAGAATCAAAGCATCAGCAGATTCGGCGAACTCGGGCGAGGCTCGAGCCTCGCCCAGGTTGCCGGATTTGGCGAGGTTGGAGCTCACCGACCTCGGGCGAGCTCAGCCTCGCCGGATTTGCCGACCTGGGTGAGGCTCGAGACTCGCCCGACGTCGCCAGACGACGATGAGGCTGAGGTCGCCTGAGGCCAGCGAGCTCGGGCCTCACCACTGGCTGGTCGCCGGCCATAGCGCTGAGGAAAGAGAAGAATGAAAAAAATGAAAAAAAAATAGTGAAGAAGAAGAAGAAGAAGCCCCGCAAAATGACTTTCGCTTTTGAGAAGCGGAAGTCATTTTCCACATACTTAGGCTATTTTGTGAGGGGGGGAAGAAAAATGTTTTCCCACGGAAAACGTTTTCCAGTGTTCGGGGGGCGGAAAACATTTTCCGCCCCCCGAACACCGGAAAACCTGGAAAATATTTTTGAAGAGAACATTTTCAGCCAAACGAACAGAGCCTAAGGGTGGTTTGGATCATACCAATACAAGCATGTTGATAATCCAAGAAACGAGTATCCACAAGGGCCACTTAAGCAACAACATGTAATCCTTTTCTACCATGGAAGGATAGTGCAAGATAGATAGTACCAAAATGAAGATATGTATACCCCTACTGTACCCATTGACGTGGAAAATCAGAAGGTATCTGGAGGGTAACGAAATGTTCTTGCTAGGTAGCAGGAATAGGATGTTGGTCGAATCGGAATGACTGAGCATATTCCTTAACTACTTGGGGTGTATGTTTGATGAGCTGTTTGATGGAACGAAGAGGGGAAATAGAGGGGGGTTTTGCAAAAATAGAATACGGATTATTAAGTGGAAGATGAGTTTCCAAAATTTTACTATCTTCATTAAGGTATGAAGCATCATAAAGATAGTCAATTTTAGAAACTTTTGAAGTGCGAAGATCTAAAGATGCATTTTTAGTGACTGGTGGACTGGAATTAGTAGAATCACATACGATAGAACAAGTCTACCTTTTCCACCTGGTACTTCATCTAAAAACAAATAGGTATATTGAATTGGGTACTGGCTCTGATACCAGTAAACAGGTGCTAAGATACCAATCAGGGAAAATGAAGACAGGGCTTATGGCAAGTATTCTATCCCACACTATAAAAAGGATTGCCTTTTAGCCACTAAGCCCCTCTTCGAATTTTGATGAGCACCTTAGAACTGCTTTATAGTAGTACAATTTTGATGCACAGGTTCTATATCTGGCAAGTGCAGAGCATACTATCATGACTAATCAGCACACGTATATTTGTTTAAAGAATTATATCAGGCAGTAAGATAGGGGCGAAGATTTAGGGACTCATAACACAAGTTTTATTTCTTAAGGCTTTTCTAGGGAGCAGATCTTTCCTCTAAACTTTATAAACATTACCTTCTATAGGCCCAAAAGTAGACAAACAACTAATTATTGGTGAAGTTCTGAAAGTCACCAATAATTTGACACTCTTTGACTGACTAAAAAAGCTCTTGCAACTGACAGACGATAACAAAGAATTTTGCAATAGACAGGCGACAACAAAGGCTTTTATAATCTGATATACTCATAACAAACTCTTGGACGACAGTTTTTCTTCTTGTTTGCACATTTTTCTTCTTGCTACAGTATTACTATAGTGTTGCTACAGTACTGCTACAGTGTCGAACAGTGGTGAACAGTGATTGTTACGGTGATGAACAGTACATTGCTATAGTACATCCCAATAGCAAGCCATTTTCTTCAACCGCGCTTGGTGCGTCTTCAGATGTCATAGTTATAAATCGGTTCTTGAGTGTTATCATCATCAAAGCTGTCTAAATTACCTCCGTCCTTTTGTCTCTTGTATTCTTTAAGGATTCTCTTCACTTCTGCGATCTCTAGGCCCACGTCTTCATGAAATTCTAAAGACTTTTGTCTTTTTTGTGGAGACTCATAGGAAGTACTTGGACCGTCTGCAAAACTTGTGGCGATATCAGCGGGACATGATGGAATAGCTGGCTGGGGAAAATTTTCTAATTGTAGTGACGGACTATTTTTGTTAAAACCTAGACTGAGTACAAGTTATAGCTCACTGTAATTATACAGGTCTTGCGACAATGATCCTCCCTATGGATCCTGTGACTGAGAGGCTTGAGATAAGGACGAGGCCTTTTGAGATGAGAATGAGGTAGCAGCATCCGAAGCAGCAGCATCCCTGTCAGCTTGCATATCTCTGCTATAATATTGTCCCAACGCAATATCAATCACTGTCTAATACCTGTGCTCAGTTCAATCATCCTAAGGTGTACTAGTAGAACTTGTTGGCCATACCTTCAGTGGTATCACTTGGTTGCATTGGCATACAAGTATCTGGAGCTCTCTATATTTCGGAGGAAGTGTTGATATTTTGCATGGAAGGGTTTTGAAGAACTTTTCTAGAATTAGCTGAGGCTTATATGTAGTTACCCCTATATCATATGGAGTTTTGCTTACATCTTTATTTGGATGAATAAAAAACCATGGCCTATGAAATAGGACTGTTGTATGCAATTTTGGATTGGGTGGACATGCTTTAAGTTGCTCCTGAAATATGCATTTCTAAGCTCTCAATGGTTTGAACCAATTAGGCATATCACCCAAATGCTTAAACTTCTTTTCTCCTGGGAGAATTCTATCAATAATGAAAATAATTCTGGTTGTTGGAAATTCAATGGTTATAGTGTAAAGATTAAATAGATACCAATACAACCACTTGAATTCTTCTGAGAACTCTTCTTCAAGATTGAGAGAGATAGGATGGATGAAAGGATAATCTAGATACAGTCCACTAGGTCTGAGATTTAATCCTCCGTACCTACTGAAAATCAGCAGTTGATATTTCCATA
Source organism: Syzygium syzygioides (assembly GCA_031216285.1). Lineage (NCBI taxonomy): Eukaryota > Viridiplantae > Streptophyta > Magnoliopsida > Myrtales > Myrtaceae > Syzygium > Syzygium syzygioides. The sequence continues at coordinate 70,674 of CM062252.1, read as the reverse complement.
TTAGTGATAGCAGATTTTCAAAAAGAGTGTTGTCTTGGATGTATGTAGGAACTTTTGGCGGGTACTACCTGGTGTGCCAAGAAGATTTTGTCTTGATGGGTTTGAATCCATCGAATGGATTTCGTGATACATACATATTTATGGATGTAATTGGTCCAACAAATTTTTTTGGCCGTGATAAGAAATTAGCAAGCGCATTCTTCTTTCCTTCTATATGCTTGGTTTCAAAGGAATATTTTGAAAACCATTTTGCCCATTTAAGGAGTTGAGGATGAGGAATTTGCTTTTGTTTGAACTTCAGCATTTGGGAGAAAGAGGACATATCTCGTTCAACTAGAAAATGATATTCAAGAAGATGAAATTCAAACTTTTTGATGCCATACCTCACCACCAAGATTTCTTTGAAAGTAAAATGATATTGCATATCACTTTGCGTAAATCTTCCACTTTTGTGTCCACGGATTGTACGCTTTCCATTGATTTCTTTGAAAAGAACAGGAGCCCAGTACTCATCACTAACATCTGTCCGTAAAATTCTCCCCCTAGTAGAAGGGATTTACAGAGGAGGAAGATATTGCAAAACTCCTTTAAGATGTTTAACTGATTTAGTATATTGGAATCCCCATGGAGGAGCATATTTTTTTAGCATTTGCTGCAGTACACTAATTTGGTGATTCTGGGAACGAAGTCTCTAAGATAATTGACTATCCCAAGAAACTATTGAATCTGTTTGAGAAAAAAAATTCTCATTAGGAAATTTTTGCAATTCTTCAGTAATATGGGAACTAGGATAATATGATCCGTCCTTAAGATGCATTTTGAGAAATTCAATTTCCCTTTAGGCAATAATCATCTTTTCTTGGGATAGCATAATGCTATATTTATGGACCAATTTAGCAAATTGGCCTTGCAATTTACAATGAGAATCCTCGTCATGACTGTAAAGGAGGATATCATCAATGTAAATTTGGATATTAATCAAAATAAGCTAGAAGATTTTTTACATAACTTTTTGAAACAATGAGGGAGTAGTTTTAAGACCAAAGGGGAGCTATCCACTGAAATGTTGATTGAGGATGCAATCCAATCTTGTGTCTATCTTCTAGATGAATTCCCAGTTGCCAGAACCTAGCTTTAAGGTCAAATTTGGAATAGACATTAGCTTAAGTTAGACTAGAGAATAACGAGTTTCAATGGGATAATGGAAACTTATCGTCTTGGAGAAACTGATTGAAAGGTTGGTAATTTATAACCAGCCTCATTTTCCCTCTATAATGTTCATAACGCTTATTCACATAAAATGTTTTACAAGACCACTGAGAGTTAGATGGCTTGGCTAATCCTTGATAGAATAAGTCTAAGCATTCCTTCTGTGCCAAGATCAAATGATCTGGATTCATCCTTGAATGAGTTGTTTTGATGGGATTGATATCTTCATTTTTCTTAAAGGGCAGATGGATGAAAAAGTCAGGATTTTTCCACAAAGGGTTTGGACATTTAAGGACAAATTCCGATTGAGATTCTGCATATGCACCAAGAAGGGTTTGAATGATAGGATTTAGTATATTCATTTGGATGGCAAAAAATTGTTGAATGTCCACAAACTCTTTGAATTGTCATTTGAACCAAAGTCCATTAGACATAATTCTAAGTTTGGGAATATGGGTTAGAATGTTCCATCCAACCTGGTAAACTGGAACTAAGGTTTTTAGTGGTGAGAAAACATTGTGGGAAGAACTGAAGGGTAATGGGTTTGCTTCGGACTCTTGTGGCAAAAGTATCACCAAAAGCAAAATTAAAAAACCGGGTGTATGGATTCTAGTATTCTTCTAGAAGGATTGTGGTGTCAAGCATCGAAGCACTAGCTCCAATATCTATAAGGGCTATAAGAGAAATATGTTTAATATATTTGGAAAGATAGATTTTGATGGGAAAATGTAGAAGGGTGGAAGGAGTATATGCACAAAGATCTTGGATCGTGGGACGTTTTAGATTTTCGAAAGAGAAAGAGTAAACTCCCTTTTCTACTTCTTTAGATGAGTCCTCAGTGTCACTGGATTGGGATCATGTCTAAATATTGCATATGGTGTACATTGTTGGTTCATCTTCTAAAGAGAAGACGGATTCAACATCATTATCTTGAAGAGAAATTCCAGTTTCTTTTTCAAGTTCCTGGATTAAATGAGAATTTATTTTTTGGGCCTTCCAACAGTTCTTCGCAAAGTGGCCTTTTTTGTTACAGATGCAATATTGGTTGAATTTCTTACGTCTTCCAAATTGGTCTTGTTTGGACTGCCTTCTTCTCAAGAAACGCCAGTTGCGTTTTCTTCTTAGACGAGGGAGAAGCGTTTGATGTGCTTTTTCTTTTTACACCGATCTCCGCAAGAAGGGTTATCACAACTCTTTATTTGGACACTTATTCTTAACTTTGGCCTTTGGCAAGCTTGATCAAACTTTTTATTACTCTTAAGATAACTTATGAATGCCATTTGACCAATACAGAGGTCATCAAGAGCCAAATGTATTTCTTGCTGCAATTCTCCTATCGGGACATCATCAATTTAAGCTTGATCAAGCTCTTTTTCGTTGCTTATGCTGAAGGGAATTTTCTACAACTTGACCAGTTTCTTTGGAATAGAGGATATAAATACTTGCTTTAGATTCCTTTACCAAAAAAAAAAAAATACTTGCTTTAGATTCGAATTGGCTCCAAGGGCATAAAACAATTTAAGCATTCCATGAAAATGCTTATTCAAGTGTTTTCAATGTAAAGAGCATCATCTTTTATAAAAAAAACTCTCATTTTGAGTTCAAGAAGGTTTTCTGGTTTACTAATAAAGAACTCATGGATGACACGGATTATATGATGAAAATCTGTTTGGAGTAAGAACGTCATTTGATCTTGATCAGACATAGTTTTGCACCAATCCTTGAGGTTACAAGCATATTATTCCTTTCTTCAATTAATATGGCGGCAATTAATAATTTACCGTCACACTACACCATTAATGTACACGTCAACCTCCTATCATATCGGACTCCGAGTGATAACAATTATGAAAATTCATTTTAAATATTAGTACAAAATATGAAAAATTCCGAATGTCACGCATATCAAGATTTTGAAAATTCATTTAAACATATTTAGCAAGTAAACAGCAACGAATGTTAATCAGACCATACGGAAACACCAAACAAAAAGCACTGACAAGCACTTCCGCCGGGCTTAGGCAAAGGACGATATCACTGTCCATTCGTAGCGGGCACACGCACGCGAAGAAAGAGATCTAAAGTCGGCACCTCGTCAACACGGAGCAGTATTTCGTACATTGTTGTCATTTTTTTTCAAATGGGACATCAGGAGGAATCTGCATTGTGGCGCACGCCGTTCATTTTCGCAGAAAGGAAACGAAGACGAGGAGCAACAAGGAAGTGTAGCAGGAAGAGTCAACGCCGCCTTCGTATTACGCACGTCTCCAGTTGACTAGCGAAGCAGGCCAAACGAAAACGATTTTCGATCGGGCCTTGTCTTTCCCCTTTTGGATGACGAATTTTACAATTTACAGACAGCTCAGCTCAGCTCGGCCATTGATTGGAGGAATTGATTTGAGGGGATCGTGTGATTCGTGATCGAAAACAAAAGAAAAAACAGAAAAGAAGAAGAAAAGAACGGAGGGAGGGAACGAACGAACGCGGCTTTGAGGCCGAGGCACAACAGGCAAAAGCCAAGTGGGGGCCAACGTCCCTGACTCCAGTCAGCCCCTTCCTTCTCCTCCATTTCTCCTCCTTCGGCTCTTTGGCGAAAAGGCAAAGAGCTTGGCGATCGATTCATCTGCCTCTCGCATCTGCTCCCTGTTTGTTTGTTTGTTTGATACCCTTTTCTCTCTCTGGGGTGGCGGCGGCGGCGGCTTTGTTGGTGGTGCTTCTCTCTTTAAAGTGAAGGAGAGGAGACCCTGTTACTCACTCTGCCGCGTTCTGAGAGGGGATGGGGAATTGCTGCTCCGACGACCGCGGCGGCAGGGCGGCCATCGGCGGCACTCCGGCTGTTATTGGCCTCGGCAACGGCAACGACGCCCCCAACGACGCCGTCAACCTCTTCCTCCGTTCTCGCGGCTACCACGGTCTCTTCTCTCAGATCCAGGTCTCCTCCGCTTTCTTTGTCCATTTCTCCTTCTTCTTTTTCATATGCTGCGGCAGCCTCTATCAGATCCCGACCTCCGAGTCAAAAAGAGTCTGCCGGGTCCCTCTTCACCAATTTAAGCATTCTACCTTGCACCTTCGACCTTGATTTTGGCTCCAGTTCTTACAACCCAATACCATATTCCACCCCATCCGAAACGCGGCCCCTTTTTTTCTAACTCTACGTTGTCATCTTTACTTAAACACCTCTGTTTCTGCAGCTGTCTTTCTCTGCCTCGGGCCTGCGAGATAGGGACGTCCTCTCTAAGGTTTGTTTTCTCAACCCACAAGCTCCCGCAGAATGTCAGCTGTGATCCATTGATCGTACTGCATCATTTGAGTTGTGCATTTCCTCAACTGCATGCGTCCCATGTCTCTGGTGCCGCAATATCTATTTTCTTTCCAGCACACAACCCACAGGCGGGAGGAATTGCTCCCCTGGAACTGCGAGGGAATCGATGTTTGCAGTATACGATTTGGGAACAAGTGTTGTCTACCTCAGCGCACTGACAATACACTTGTCGATCCTACTAGCTAATAACTGCATCGATTGGCGATCTTTCTTGAGCTTTCTGTTTACTGTAATTTAAGCTTCTATAAAAGATCAAGAATTAGCTTTTAGAGGAGATTGTTGGGCACTCAACTTCAAGAATTCTTTTGTTAGATTTAGTTTATTATGTCGGATTTTATGTTCGTGTTGTGTATGATACTTTTATAAAAAACGCGTCGCATGGTCTAATCAGTTTTTTCCTTTTTTTCTATTTCTCGCTTTAGAGTGATCCTTTGTTGGTTGTCTACACAAGAGGAAGAGATGGAGTACTTAAGGAGGTGGGACGGACAGAGGTCGTGCTCAATTCATTGAATCCCAAGTGGATCAATACCCTTAATGTCACTTACCAGTTTGAAATTGTGCAGACAATGTCGTGAGTATTTACTTTTTCATCTTCATGGAATCCTCATCTGTTTAATCAATTAAATATCATTCAATATTCCAACTTTAAGATTCTTTACCAATGCCTTTGTAGGTTTCATCTGTATGATGTGGACACTCAGTTTCACCAGATGGAAGTAAAGGTAATTTTTCAAGGATGTTTGGACTGCCAAAGGCACTTTCTTTTTGGGATGGGTAAATGGTTCATATCTTTTATGAATCAACAATAAAGAAATTTCCTTTACGAGGCTTCGAGGGTTTGCAAGTTGGTCTGCTGCCCTCTCTGCAAAGAAATAGAAAACAAGATAAAGATCCATATCTAATCCACATGTTATTTGTATCTTATGGACTTACAGGATATTTGACTTCCAGTCTTCATGTTTAGGATCTTTTATTTAACATACGTATATTGCATCATTGATCTACTGGACTTCTTATATTATAAATGATTTTGTATTCGGTCGACGTGCCCTTGGTTTTTTTTTCCTCCTGCCTCTTGTGTATCTTCTTGAGTTTTCTATGTACTTAACATATTGGTTCAGATCATGTCTTTAGGAGCGAAATGTACCTATTTTATTATTAGACCCTATATGTTACTTGATCTTATCTATATTTAATCTATGTACTGATACTTTTTAACGGGAGTAAAATGCTTTGATAAGCAATGGTTATGTGTTACGTTGTTGACAAAAAATAAAGGGGTGTGAACGGAAGATTTCTTGAGGGCAGCTATGGAGTAAAATTGATCATTCACATATTAAAGACTGACTGTATATGAGGCAGCCGTTTGTTCCTGTGTATGCTTTGAGAGTATCTAACATATCATGGATTTCTCACCCAAGTTATTAAGCTTCATGTATAAGATATTCATGTTACTACACCTGAAGTGTTTTGCAAGAATACTTTAGTGAGAAATTATTTCCAGTGAATACAAATACTATATATCAAGAGCATTTTTGACTCGCACAGATGCTTAAGCTTGAGGAGCAGCAGTTTCTTGGTGAGGCCTCCTGTGCTCTTTCTGAGGTATGGCATGCCATAAGAAATTGTGATCTTCTCTATACTGGATTTTCTTTGAGCACTTCCCTGAAACATGATGTCACTGAGAGCATTCAGTGTTCGCTTTCTTATCTGCTAGTTGGAAAAAAAATACTAACATCGGTTAATGCCCAAAATAATTATTTTCAGAGGAGATTGGATTCTGCAAATGCTGTTTATAGAAACTCTTTACTCGACTCCATCATTTTGTTTTTCAGATCATTACCAAATCAAACAGGTCATTGACCTTAGATCTGACATATGGAGAAGAATATACAGGATTAAGTCGTCCTCAAAATTGTGGAAGGCTTGCTGTGCTTGCTGAAGAATGCATAAGCTCTAAGACTACAACTGAGATGACTTTGAGGTGTTCAGAGTTAGAGCACAAGAATCTCTTCACAAGGACTGTATGTAGCAACTAAGCTTCAGTTTTATGCCCCCTTGTCAATACTCCGAGAAACAACAATCTAATTTTCTTTGCATCTTCTGGATTACAACAATGTAGGATCCTTTTCTAGTCATTTCAAAAATTGTGGAGAGTGGAATTTCAATTCCAGTCTGCAAGACGGAGGTCATCAGGAATGATCTCAAACCTACATGGAAGCCAGTATTTTTAAATATCCAACAAGTTGGAAGCAAGGTATAAGCATTTTTCTAATCAGAGAGTAGGATTTTGACTCCCTAGTCAATATTTGCTCACTCTGCAGTAGAAGACAGCTTGCTTCTGGTGCAATTTCCATTTCCTTTTGTTCTTTAGCAGTGAATGAGATGCTGAATCCATGTTTCAGCTATGTATGTTTCCTTTGAAGAATACCAGGTGTCCGCATCCATATGTTGATAACTAAATTGTTGTGCAGGACAGTCCCTTGGTAATAGAGTGCTTCAACTTTAATAGCAGTGGAAAACACGATTTGATTGGGTAAATGGAATACTTGCTGACATTTGATTCTCGTATCTCCTGATTGTTGTATATGACTATGTTGACAATGCTTGTTGTATGCCACTGTATTAGGAGACTGCAGAAGTCACTATTGGACTTGGAAAAGCTTCATTCTAGTGTGAAGGGAGAAAATTTAGTTTTACCAACTGGAAATAAGGTCCTGAAGAGCCAGCTATTTGTGGATACATTTTCTGAGAGTACCCAACATACTTTTCTAGATTACTTGGCTGGGGGATTTGAAATTAATTTCATGTTGGCTGTTGATTTCACAGGTAATGGTCTGCACTTCCACCATATGATCCTGTATTGGGGAATTTTCGCTTTAGATTAGTAAATTTTGTGGTAGGTATAGAGGGGAGTTATATTCGTCTTCACTTGTAACTTCAGCTTGTGTGCTTGAAATAGAATATGCAGTTGTGTGGTTTGGTCAGGCATCCTGTGCATATTAGCTGTTCTACTTGGATCTAGCAATCATGTAGTTTTGGTCTTTCACCTGCTGCCATGCCCCTTGATTTTTATGCTGGCATTTTCTCTGAAGGTCATAACTATCGGTTGGCTGAAGTAAACTGCAGTTTAAGGTTTTTATTAAAAGCACGCATAGTTCCGATGTGCTTTATCTTTCTCTGCTAAAATAGCCAAGTATATACTTAAATTATGCCGAAACTGTTAATTCTTCTATGATTTCTTGAATCTGTTGACTCATTTTTGCTTTTAGCCAAGAAGAGATTTTCATGTTTCTTGGATTTTTAGGTAAATCCGGGGACTATCTTTTCAGAGTTTCCTCAAGATGTTGGCATGTGGAATTAGTTGACTTGCCGACATGATTGTCATGCATCTACGAGCAGCCTACTATACATGGACATACATTAGCGTTATGTCCGAACTTATTTTGGCTCATGGATTTGGTGGTTTTTATTAGTTCAAAGTGAAAATCCTTTTGCAATTGCTCTATGCCAAATTTATTAGTTCAAACTGAAAATCCTACTATACGTGGACATACATTAGCATTATGTCTGAATTTATTTTGGCTCATGGATTTGGTGGTTTTTATTAGTTCAAAGTGAAAATCCTTTTGCAATTGCTCTATGCCATATATGTACCGAGACTGAACTTTAAATTAGACAGGCACCGGTACTTACTTCAATTGTTACTCTGGTTCCTTTTCCATCAGCTTCAAATGGAAATCCTCGCCTCCCTGATTCCCTGCATTATATTGATCCCTCAGGACGTCCAAATGCGTATCAGAGAGTAAGAGATGCTTCTCTTCAATTTCGTCTTCTGAATATATTCATCATAATTACGTTAATAATATTCCCCACGGCACCAAAAGTTCTGTTTGAACCTTCACGAGAGAGAACACAGGACGTTACATAAATATTCTGTTTCTTGGAACTTGAGGTACTAATTTGCACATTGAAGGAGATTAATGGCATGCGCATTACAAGGACTGTAAATTGACACACGTTTGGATGACACTGACAGGCAATCTTAGAGGTTGGAGAAGTATTGCAGTTTTACGATTCAGACAAGCGATTTCCTGCTTGGGGTTTTGGAGCCCGGCCAATTGATGGTCCGGTCTCTCATTGTTTTAACTTGAATGGAAGCAGTACATACTGCGAGGTAAAATGTTTCCCAGATACTATTTGTTCATCTTTATTTCTGTATCTTATAATATGCATATTTCCAGTTGAGGTTGTAGTTATGGTGTATTACAGGTTGAAGGAATTCAAGGGATCATGATGGCCTATACAAGCGCACTCCTAAACGTTTCTCTTGCAGGTCCAACTCTTTTTGGTCCTGTCATCAGCAATGCGGCACAAATTGCTGGCCAATCTCTTGCAAATGGTCGGCATAGATACTTCGTGCTGTTAATAATCACGGTATGCCCTAAACTGTGTTTTTTGTGATTGATGTTCATAGTCTATATAGATTGTGCCTACAAGTCGCATATACTATACCATTAATGCTTTTTGATGTTGATCTTTCTCCTCTTCCACTTTTTCCTTGCCTTTTGGTGCTTTAAAGGGTTAAAAGGATCATGGTACATGTTTTAGTCCTTGACTCTTCATTTTGGTGGCACTAAAAAAGTATGATTGTATCAAATGCAGTGTATTCTGAGCTGGTATGACTTACAAACATTACAAAGTGTCTTAGGACCATTACCAAGTGTTCTACAGGCCTAAGTTTTATAATCGCTGCCACTACCTCTTCATTATCGCGAGCACTCCTGCCTCTTCAATGTTGCACCATGTCTATCAGTAATGTGACAACAACTGCCAAGAATGTTTTAAAATTGGCCAGGAACTGAACCACTTGTGAGGTGATTCCCAGTTTTGGCTGTTCAGTTAGCCAATTCGAAGAAATGATGTTATTAAAATATTGTAAATTCTTAGAATAAAAAAAAGAATGAAATTTAAAGAGACATGATGTTGGGCAATAAATGGATGGGGCTTGATATGACTTCCTCTGGGGGCTTGTCCTCTTCAGTGGAAGAGATTCGTGCTCCGGCTGTGGGATAGCAGGAAAGTATTGGTTATTGCAGTAAGGGTATCACTACGGGGAATAGTGGATAGCACCAGATGAGTAATTTTAAGGGCTACTTTGCTGTTAGGCAAGCATTCGACTGTTTAGACTTCAAAACTTGGGGTAATTTTCACTAGTGGTCATTTGACTTGGTGCATTATGAACTTGAGTTACTAAATGAAATGCCCCTCATTTTTCATGGTAACAACCTCTCTCTCTTGAGAATTTGGTTTTTTCTCTTCTGTAGTCTCCTAGGTTCCATTCTTGTAGGGTAGAGCAAAATTTCTTTTATGAGTCATTGTTATTTGCAGTTCATGGAAACACCTTGATGTTGCATTTACTTTGGCCTACTTATTAGGATGGTGTTGTGACGGATCTTCAAGAAACCAAAGATGCCTTGGTGAAAGCATCTGACTTGCCATTGTCAATCCTCATTGTTGGGGTTGGTGGAGCTGATTTTAAGGAAATGGAGGTAATTATATTAGATGGACCTTTTCTGCTTATGTTGTTCCTTTACTAGAGTTCGTCTAAGACCTATTCTGGTGGCAGGTTTTAGATGCGGATAAAGGAGAAAGGCTAGAGAGTTCCAATGGACGTGTTGCTACCCGTGACATCGTCCAATTTGTTCCCTTTCGAGATGTACAAAGTGAGTGATTGGTTCGATTATGAACCTAAATACAAGTTATTTGGTTAGTTATTCATTTACTCTCAACCCATGCAGGTGGAGAGATATCTGTGGTTCAAGAACTCCTAGCAGAACTACCCACACAATTTTTAACGTACATGCGGAGTAGAGAAATAAAACCGAGCTATTAAGTTTTTGAGGATTGTACATAAAAAGAAGTTGGACTTGAGTGATTGGTTTTGGGCCATGTGAGGTTTCCTTTTGGAAGAGTAAGGGGTAGCTGCTGCCACGACTTGACATTCTCTAGATTTCTGTTCGTGTAATCAGGAGGCTCATTCTTTTATCTAGCGCATCACAGTCGCATTCTCATCACTTGCTTCCTTCACCTTCTGTGGGAGCCGCACACCTATGTTTAGCACATGACAGGTCGGAACTTGTATCTGTGCCCTCCTCTATGATCACTAAGTGTATTTTGCTAATTCATGTGAAGGTGAAGAGCTGACAGTGACACAAGGGACGAGAGAGATGGAAGTTGAAGGGAAGGTCGCTATTATGCTCAAGCATTATAGGTGATCTTATTTTGATGGGTCTTTATGTAATGAACTTGTCTGATTAATTATTTCTGCGAAATCTAAAAAATCAAAACGCATGTGTTGTTTCTATATAAAAGCAAAGTGCATGCATTGTTACAAAGACCGATTTAGAATGTTATTTGAAGTATTGCGTGATAATAGAGCTATCACTCGTGTGGTATATGAATGTAACAAAGGCTCGTCTCAACAGGATCCGTGAATTTTTACTCCCAACTGCGCAAATAGAAGAGATAGGAGAAATCAAAGCAGGAAGAGAGAAATTGAAATGTTGGGTATGAAGAGGTGGAAGAAAAAGGGAACAAAGCTAAAACGAGTAGTCTTCCCTGTGTTGCCATGAATAAACTCGTTAATTGAAGGTGGTAACGGTGTAACTGGAACACACGATTGGAAATCAAACAGGCTAAAACTATAGTAATGCAAAAAAAAGTTGAAAACGAAAGGAGGAGTTGGATTATGGAGGTCAATTTTCCTTGGATTTGCGCACGAGTCGGAAAATGTTTTTCTATAAATGATGGCTAGATATAATTAGTTTATGAAAAGTGCTTTCACTATTGACAGCAATTTATATTGGAGTATTTTCGTGAAAGAAGAAAATATTTTTCATTCATTTTATTTAAAAAAAATATTTTTTATATTTTCCACAAAACAAATGGAAGATGTGGCCGAATGGGGACCTAGGCCGAAGCACAGCCCCTTCGTCAAATGGGCTCGGGCCCGGCCCACTGGCCATTGCTAATCATCGCCAATATGCCTCATTAATTAGGAGTGATTTTATAATAACAATTAGTGATAACTTATTAATCGTACCTCACTAAGGGCCAAACCCAATTTATTGTACAAAACCCTCCTATTTATATATCCTATGGCTAAAATACGTAAAGCCCATGCGCAAATCCAAGTAATTATGCATAGAAAGACAATGAATAGGTTACTTAGTATAATAGGTGGGTATAAGATAAAAAAAAAACATAAGGGTAGTTTTGGAAATTTAAAGTGAGAATAAAAATAGAAAGTGGGGGATTATAGAATAAATGATTGGGTAGGAGCGAAGAGAGGAAGGATAATTTTGGGAAGCAGAAAGGGAGAGACGATTGAGTATTTTGACTTAAATATATAGGAATATACAAACAATATAAGATATTAAGTATATGAAAGAAAGACACTTTTAAATGACGAATACTAATTGCAAAAATCCCTCTTTGGATAATGATATAAATGGTTCATGAACTTTGATCCTACATGTAATATATTCTCTAAACTTTTAATTTATTCAATGCGATTTACAAACTTTAATTCAATGTGTAATGTGGTTCATGAATTTTAAATTTGTTCAATATAGCTTTTGAACTTTTGGTACATGTTTTATTTAGTCTCCGAATTATATAAAAATACTAAATATCGTCATTTTATTAATTTAAGTTTAGGGATAACATTGAACATTTTCATGTTATTCAGGAGTTAAATTGAACATGTACAAAAAATTCAGGGATTATATTGAATCATTTGAAAAATTAGGAACGACATTACATATTGAATTAAAGTTAAGAGGTTCTATTGAATAAAATAAAAATTCAGTCAAAATTCAGGCAGCATTCATCTCATTTTGACATTTTCCCTTTTCACTTCCATATGAAAATGCCGATGTGCAAGACCCAAACCCAAGCACGTTGTCAGCTCAGGAGGAGGAGAGAGCCGCCCCACCCCCGTCTTCCTTTTTGCGCTGGCGGGATCGCCTTCTTATTCCCGATTCTCTCTCTCTCTCTCTCCCTCCCTCTCCTTTTTGGGCCCAGGACGAAGGAAATGCATTCGCCGCCATCTTCGTCTTCGAGGAAGAAGCTCAAACCGACTAAGGAGAGGGACGACGACGGCGACGCCGACGAGGAGGAGGAGGAGGAGGACGAGGAAGAGTCCATATTAGTGGCTCTGATTGAGCATCGCTACAAGGAAGTCGATCACCTCCGTCATCGCGTCGCTTATTACACCTCCCAGGCCCCCCTCTCTCTCTCTCTCTCTCTCTCTTTGCATTTGCCTGTGACAGGATGGATCGCTTATTGATGCAACATGAAACCCTTTTGGGTCGGTCCAACTCCCGTCTCGTTTTGCTTGGTTCTTCTCCGCAGCTCCAACTGGCAGAGAAGAGGCTCAATGGTTCCAAAGGTAAATTGGCTCTGCTGCGAAGCAAACACTCGGCGGCGTCCTCTGAAGCCGGACTTCCTACTACTAATGGGAGTGCAAACGTTAAGACGGAGCGCCGATCGACCAGTCCCGTCTGTACGAGTGAGGACCCTTTCTTGCATTCGTTGCCCCCAAAACCAAAACTATACATTTCTGCCCCCATTCCCCAGGACTCTCAGCCTCCCCACCACCCCTACTTTTCAGGCTCTGGATCAAAGCCATCGGCTGGCTACAGTGCCCCTCCTACTTCTTCGATCCTCCATCAATCCCCAAGTGCCAGGACTTTTAAAGAGGAGAAACCTCGCGGACGTCCTTCTCTCCGTGATTCCGAGGCCATTCAAGATAGGGGCACCAAAAGAAAGTTTGGTAACGCTCACATGCTTACCGTATAGGCTTCCTTTTCAGCTCTTGTCATATCGTTTCCACTGCATTCAGACTAAAAGGCCTGCCTTTTTCCTTTTTCTTTCTCCTTATTTTTTTTCTTTTTCAGAACATAAAGAACACAGAGAACTGATCCCGTTGATACGCAGCGCATCCTCTCCATTCACCATTCGGTGCCAAACAAGCAGTCAGGTTCCCAGTCAACACAAGAGAAAGCTAAGGAGTCTAGCCTTGTCTCCAGCGCAGGAGCTGCTTTTTGCAACCAGGTTTTTTACGTCGTCCTTTTCGTGGATAAGGGCTGTGTGCTTAGTTGTTCAGCTGCCCTTGCCCACCTCCCTTTTCTGCTCAAAAAAGTTCTTTGTAGGGGCATGCTGTAGTCTCGATTTTATTCTGTATTCATGAAGCGTTCATGGCACTCATGTAACTAAGTTTCTCAGAGTATCATCACAGAGGACGCAATGAATTTGAAGTTTGGAAGCCGATTTAATAAAGTAGACCTCATGAGCTAGTAAAATGACAACAGTTAAAACAATCCGACAAAAAAGACATAACCGAGGAGGATGGAGGGAGAAAACGTGCAAAACTGTCGTTTCAAGCCACCTCTTGTTACGCTAGGATGAATCACATATTTCTAAGTTAAACTTAGAAACCCCTGTGGATGTAATATCTTGCAATGGTGACCTTTATCAATTAATACGTTTCATCTTAATGCAGAAGAGGGCTTCAGCAAGGATTCAGGAAGAATGAAGATTAGTGGCTCTTATTGATAGAAACAGAAACTCATTTTGGGACAATTATGCATTTTGCGAGACCTTTGTAATTAGTGTGTTTCATAGTTTTAATACTTTCGGTGTCAGAGCTAAAATATAGTTTGATGTATTAGCTATCTTACAGATGGAGATGGGTTGTTTGAGTTTTGAAACAGCAATGCCAAACTCTTTGCATGCATTAATTTAATGTTTGAAGATGACAGTTATAAACTAATAATTTCTCCCACCCCTTTCTCACTGTCAAAGGAAGCTTGCTTTTTAGGAGTGAACTAGTAAATATATGAAAGCTCTTATTTGTGGTTGTAATACCAATATATCAAGTTGGCTCATTGGTCTTTATGTTGATCGGCCTTTGCTGATTGTATTATACTAATGAATTTGAGGATTGTGTCTCCGATGGGGATGGGTTATATTCGATGCAGGGGTGGAGACAGCTCTGGCCAACTTATTGTCTGTTCCTTAGCATTTTAACATTTTTCTTTTCTCATATTGTAATATATGAATGCGTCTATATGTCAAATTTGTTTGTTTGGAATGTTTTTAATCAGGTTTCGTTTGTTATGTACAGTGCTTTGGATGGAGTTGTCAACTTGTGGCAAATTCAGGCTAACGGGTAAACTATAGAATCCTTGTCTCCTCCTTCCTAGGATGAGACTGTCATTTATACGATGACGATTTTGATTGTATGATCTGGAAAATGTGGTGTGAAGAAATATTTTGATAATCACTTAGATATCAATTGTTTCTAGATTTCTTGGGAATTTGACAACTGAAAGTCATTTGACAAGGTTCAAGTAGAGCACTGACTCCTTTCCCCAATCTAGATGAAAGTAGCTTATCCTGTAGATCAAGCAAGATGCCGTTTGTCTCTGATTGATTCACACTTCAAAAGCTTTAAGGTTTCTCTCTCCACAGAACCCCAAAATGCTGTCAACTATCATGTGCAATGATTTCCATGACCCGAGACAGCTTTGTCATGTCATGAGTTCAACACCTGGACAACCCTACTATAATGGCATAGCCGATCTTTAAAGTTCAATTTGCCTCTATAGCATCTGTTGACCACTTTCTGGAAGATTATTGAAATCCCTCCTGGAGATGGGATGGCATATCTACCCATCTGTATGGAGATAGATCCATCGGTTCAGATAAATTTCTGATCAGAACCTTTTCTGACTGACTTGTTATTCACTCCTGTATTTCCTTTTGCCCTCCTACTACATTTTGCATGCTTATAGTATAGAAAGATTCCAGCCTTCTTCTATCTATTTGAGCTTGCTATGGTTGCCATCCCAAAATATTCCAAGTTTCGTTCGATTAAGCTCAAGCATTTGGAGAATGTAGGAAAATAGAATGCGTTCCAGCAGAGCTGCCAATGCTTGCCAAGCACCAAGAAGTACTGTAACTACTGTTAACATATGATTCTTTGCATAAGAGGAAGTGCTGGGTAAAATGTGCTAAAAATCTAAATATAGATAATGTATTTGATGGAATGTGGGCTTGCAACAAGCCTGGGCTTGTGTTTGCATATAATCTGCACTTCTAATAAGTTGTCTTTTCACTTTTTTGAACTGTAGACATTCTGCCTCTCTGCTCAGTACTTCTGATTGTGCTTCACTACGGGAGAGGAGATGGCCTGAAGATGTAGCTTGGCATCCTCAGGGAAACAGACTATTTTGTGCATACACTGCTGATGGTGGGGACTCTCAAATCTCAATCCTAAATCTTAATAGAACAAAAGAGGTAAGTGACTGGGTCTAATTTTCACACAGAGCTATCTTGTCAGATAAAAGAATTTCACAATCCTCTTTTCCTTTATTCTATTCCCTACCTGTAATGGATACTGACATGTACACCTGGAAGGGGCGGAAATCATATAAGTTTGTGGTCTGGTGAACCAGTTTTTTTTTTCTTTTTAAGAGAAATTAAATCTGTGCCCAAGCTTGAAGCATATTTGAGGTTTGCTTATGCATGTATATATACATATATGTGTTGTAGCTATCTGTTTGCACGTATATATGTATCTGTGGAATATAATATGCATATGGAAATAGAAGGATAGATAGATGTGTGGATGG
>CM062252.1:2500-54241 GCA_031216285.1 Syzygium syzygioides | reverse complement strand
TACTTTAGTGAGAAATTATTTCCAGTGAATACAAATACTATATATCAAGAGCATTTTTGACTCGCACAGATGCTTAAGCTTGAGGAGCAGCAGTTTCTTGGTGAGGCCTCCTGTGCTCTTTCTGAGGTATGGCATGCCATAAGAAATTGTGATCTTCTCTATACTGGATTTTCTTTGAGCACTTCCCTGAAACATGATGTCACTGAGAGCATTCAGTGTTCGCTTTCTTATCTGCTAGTTGGAAAAAAAAAATACTAACATCGGTTAATGCCCAAAATAATTATTTTCAGAGGAGATTGGATTCTGCAAATGCTGTTTATAGAAACTCTTTACTCGACTCCATCATTTTGTTTTTCAGATCATTACCAAATCAAACAGGTCATTGACCTTAGATCTGACATATGGAGAAGAATATACAGGATTAAGTCGTCCTCAAAATTGTGGAAGGCTTGCTGTGCTTGCTGAAGAATGCATAAGCTCTAAGACTACAACTGAGATGACTTTGAGGTGTTCAGAGTTAGAGCACAAGAATCTCTTCACAAGGACTGTATGTAGCAACTAAGCTTCAGTTTTATGCCCCCTTGTCAATACTCCGAGAAACAACAATCTAATTTTCTTTGCATCTTCTGGATTACAACAATGTAGGATCCTTTTCTAGTCATTTCAAAAATTGTGGAGAGTGGAATTTCAATTCCAGTCTGCAAGACGGAGGTCATCAGGAATGATCTCAAACCTACGTGGAAGCCAGTATTTTTAAATATCCAACAAGTTGGAAGCAAGGTATAAGCATTTTTCTAATCAGAGAGTAGGATTTTGACTCCCTAGTCAATATTTGCTCACTCTGCAGTAGAAGACAGCTTGCTTCTGGTGCAATTTCCATTTCCTTTTGTTCTTTAGCAGTGAATGAGATGCTGAATCCATGTTTCAGCTATGTATGTTTCCTTTGAAGAATACCAGGTGTCCGCATCCATATGTTGATAACTAAATTGTTGTGCAGGACAGTCCCTTGGTAATAGAGTGCTTCAACTTTAATAGCAGTGGAAAACACGATTTGATTGGGTAAATGGAATACTTGCTGACATTTGATTCTCGTATCTCCTGATTGTTGTATATGACTATGTTGACAATGCTTGTTGTATGCCACTGTATTAGGAGACTGGAGAAGTCACTATTGGACTTGGAAAAGCTTCATTCTAGTGTGAAGGGAGAAAATTTAGTTTTACCAACTGGAAATAAGGTCCTGAAGAGCCAGCTATTTGTGGATACATTTTCTGAGAGTACCCAACATACTTTTCTAGATTACTTGGCTGGAGGATTTGAAATTAATTTCATGTTGGCTGTTGATTTCACAGGTAATGGTCTGCACTTCCACCATATGTTCCTGTATTGGGGAATTTTCGCTTTAGATTAGTAAATTTTGTGGTAGGTATAGAGGGGAGTTATATTCGTCTTCACTTGTAACTTCAGCTTGTGTGCTTGAAATAGAATATGCAGTTGTGTGGTTTGGTCAGGCATCCTGTGCATATTAGCTGTTCTACTTGGATCTAGCAATCATGTAGTTTTGGTCTTTCACCTGCTGCCATGCCCCTTGATTTTTATGCTGGCATTTTCTCTGAAGGTCATAACTATCGGTTGGCTGAAGTAAACTGCAGTTTACGGTTTTTATTAAAAGCACGCATAGTTCCGATGTGCTTTATCTTTCTCTGCTAAAATAGCCAAGTATATACTTAAATTATGCCGAAACTGTTAATTCTTCTATGATTTCTTGAATCTGTTGACTCATTTTTGCTTTTAGCCAAGAAGAGATTTTCATGTTTCTTGGATTTTTAGGTAAATCCGGGGACTATCTTTTCAGAGTTTCCTCAAGATGTTGGCATGTGGAATTAGTTAACTTGCCGACATGATTGTCATGCATCTACGAGCAGCCTACTATACATGGACATACATTAGCGTTATGTCCGAACTTATTTTGGCTCATGGATTTGGTGGTTTTTATTAGTTCAAAGTGAAAATCCTTTTGCAATTGCTCTATGCCAAATTTATTAGTTCAAACTGAAAATCCTACTATACGTGGACATACATTAGCATTATGTCTGACTTTATTTTGGCTCATGGATTTGGTGGTTTTTATTAGTTCAAAGTGAAAATCCTTTTGCAATTGCTCTATGCCATATATGTACCGAGACTGAACTTTAAATTAGACAGGCACCGGTACTTACTTCAATTGTTACTCTGGTTCCTTTTCCATCAGCTTCAAATGGAAATCCTCGCCTCCCTGATTCCCTGCATTATATTGATCCCTCAGGACGTCCAAATGCGTATCAGAGAGTAAGAGATGCTTCTCTTCAATTTCGTCTTCTGAATATATTCATCATAATTACGTTAATAATATTCCCCACGGCACCAAAAGTTCTGTTTGAACCTTCACGAGAGAGAACACAGGACGTTACATAAATATTCTGTTTCTTGGAACTTGAGGTACTAATTTGCACATTGAAGGAGATTAATGGCATGCGCATTACAAGGACTGTAAATTGACACACGTTTGGATGACACTGACAGGCAATCTTAGAGGTTGGAGAAGTATTGCAGTTTTACGATTCAGACAAGCGATTTCCTGCTTGGGGTTTTGGAGCCCGGCCAATTGATGGTCCGGTCTCTCATTGTTTTAACTTGAATGGAAGCAGTACATACTGCGAGGTAAAATGTTTCCCAGATACTATTTGTTCATCTTTATTTCTGTATCTTATAATATGCATATTTCCAGTTGAGGTTGTAGTTATGGTGTATTACAGGTTGAAGGAATTCAAGGGATCATGATGGCCTATACAAGCGCACTCCTAAACGTTTCTCTTGCAGGTCCAACTCTTTTTGGTCCTGTCATCAGCAATGCGGCACAAATTGCTGGCCAATCTCTTGCAAATGGTCGGCATAGATACTTCGTGCTGTTAATAATCACGGTATGCCCTAAACTGTGTTTTTTGTGATTGATGTTCATAGTCTATATAGATTGTGCCTACAAGTCGCATATACTATACCATTAATGCCTTTTGATGTTGATCTTTCTCCTCTTCCACTTTTTCCTTGCCTTTTGGTGCTTTAAAGGGTTAAAAGGATCATGGTACATGTTTTAGTCCTCGACTCTTCATTTTGGTGGCACTAAAAAAGTATGATTGTATCAAATGCAGTGTATTCTGACCTGGTATGACTTACAAACATTACAAAGTGTCTTAGGACCATTACCAAGTGTTCTACAGGCATAAGTTTTATAATCGCTGCCACTGCCTCTTCATTATCGCGAGCACTCCTGCCTCTTCAATGTTGCAGCATGTCTATCAGTAATGTGACAACAACTGCCAAGAATGTTTTAAAATTGGCCAGGAACTGAACCACTTGTGAGTTGATTCCCAGTTTTGGCCGTTCAGTTAGCCAATTCGAAGAAATGATGTTATTAAAATATTGTAAATTCTTAGAATAAAAAAAAGAATGAAATTTAAAGAGACATGACGTTGGGCAATAAATGGATGGGGCTTGATATGACTTCCTCTGGGGGCTTGTCCTCTTCAGTGGAAGAGATTCGTGCTCCGGCTGTGGGATAGCAGGAAAGTATTGGTTATTGCAGTAAGGGTATCACTACGGGGAATAGTGGATAGCACCAGATGAGTAATTTTAAGGGCTACTTTGCTGTTAGGCAAGCATTCGACCGTTTAGACTTCAAAACTTGGGGTAATTTTCACTATTGGTCATTTGACTTGGTGCATTATGAACTTGAGTTACTAAATGAAATGCCCCTCATTTTTCATGGTAACAACCTCTCTCTCTTGAGAATTTGGTTTTTTCTCTTCTGTAGTCTCCTAGGTTCCATTCTTGTAGGGTAGAGCAAAATTTCTTTTATGAGTCATTGTTATTTGCAGTTCATGGAAACACCTTGATGTTGCATTTACTTTGGCCTACTTATTAGGATGGTGTCGTGACGGATCTTCAAGAAACCAAAGATGCCTTGGTGAAAGCATCTGACTTGCCATTGTCAATCCTCATTGTTGGGGTTGGTGGAGCTGATTTTAAGGAAATGGAGGTAATTATATTAGGTGGACCTTTTCTGCTTATGTTGTTCCTTTACTAGAGTTCATCTAAGACCTATTCTGGTGGCAGGTTTTAGATGCGGATAAAGGAGAAAGGCTAGAGAGTTCCAATGGACGTGTTGCTACCCGTGACATCGTCCAATTTGTTCCCTTTCGAGATGTACAAAGTGAGTGATTGGTTCGATTATGAACCTAAATACAAGTTATTTGGTTAGTTATTCATTTACTCTCAACCCATGCAGGTGGAGAGATATCTGTGGTTCAAGAACTCCTAGCAGAACTACCCACACAATTTTTAACGTACATGCGGAGTAGAGAAATAAAACCGAGCTATTAAGTTTTTGAGGATTGTACATAAAAAGAAGTTGGACTTGAGTGATTGGTTTTGGGCCATGTGAGGTTTCCTTTTGGAAGAGTAAGGGGTAGCTGCTGCCACGACTTGACATTCTCTAGATTTCTGTTCGTGTAATCAGGAGGCTCATTCTTTTATCTAGCGCATCACAGTCGCATTCTCATCACTTGCTTCCTTCACCTTCTGTGGGAGCCGCACACCTATGTTTAGCACATGACAGGTCGGAACTTGTATCTGTGCCCTCCTCTATGATCACTAAGTGTATTTTGCTAATTCATGTGAAGGTGAAGAGCTGACAGTGACACAAGGGACGAGAGAGATGGAAGTTGAAGGGAAGGTCGCTATTATGCTCAAGCATTATAGGTGATCTTATTTTGATGGGTCTTTATGTAATGAACTTGTCTGATTAATTATTTCTGCGAAATCTAAAAAATCAAAACGCATGTGTTGTTTCCATATAATGGCAAAGTGCATGCATTGTTACAAAGACCGATTTAGAATGTTATTTGAAGTATTGCGTGATAATAGAGCTATCACTCGTGTGGTATATGAATGTAACAAAGGCTCGTCTCAACAGGATCCGTGAATTTTTACTCCCAACTGCGCAAATAGAAGAGATAGGAGAAATCAAAGCAGGAAGAGAGAAATTGAAATGTTGGGTATGAAGAGGTGGAAGAAAAAGGGAACAAAGCTAAAACGAGTAGTCTTCCCTGTGTTGCCATGAATAAACTCATTAATTGAAGGTGGTAACGGTGTAACTGGAACACACGATCGGAAATCAAACAGGCTAAAACTATAGTAATGCAAACAAAAGTTGAAAACGAAAGGAGGAGTTGGATTATGGAGGTCAATTTTCCTTGGATTTGCGCACGAGTCGGAAAATATTTTTCTATAAATGATGGCTAGATATAATTAGTTTATGAAAAGTGTTTTCACTATTGACAGCAATTTATATTGGAGTATTTTCGTGAAAGAAGAAAATATTTTTCATTCATTTTATTTAAAAAAAATATTTTTTATATTTTCCACAAAACAAATGGAAGATGTGGCCGAATGGGGACCTAGGCCGAAGCACAGCCCCCTCGTCAAATGGGCTCGGGCCCGGCACGGCCCACTGGCCATTGCTAATCATCGCCAATATGCCTCATTAATTAGGAGTGATTTTATAATAACAATTAGTGATAACTTATTAATTGTACCTCACTAAGGGCCAAACCCAATTTATTGTACAAAACCCTCCTATTTATATATCCTATGGCTAAAATACGTAAAGCCCATGCGCAAATCCAAGTAATTATGCATAGAAAGACAATGAATAGGTTACTTAGTATAATAGGTGGGTATAAGATAAAAAAAAAACATAAGGGTAGTTTTGGAAATTTAAAGTGAGAATAAAAATAGAAAGTGGGGGATTATAGAATAAATGATTGGGTAGGAGCGAAGAGAGGAAGGATAATTTTGGGAAGCAGAAAGGGAGAGACGATTGAGTATTTTGACTTAACTATATAGGAATATACAAACAATATAAGATATTAAGTATATGAAAGAAAGACACTTTTAAATGACGAATACTAATTGCAAAAATCCCACTTTGGATAATGGTATAAATGGTTCATGAACTTTGATCCTACATGTAATATATTCTCTAAACTTTTAATTTATTCAATGCGATCCACAAACTTTAATTCAATGTGTAATGTGGTTCATGAATTTTTAATTTGTTCAGTATAGCTTTTGAACTTTTAGTACATGTTTCATTTAGTCTCCGAATTATATAAAAATACTAAATATCGTCATTTTATTAATTTAAGTTTAGGGATAACATTGAACATTTTCATGTTATTCAGGAGTTAAATTAAACATGTACAAAAAATTCAGGAATCATATTGAATCATTTGAAAAATTAGGAACGACATTACATATTGAATTAAAGTTAAGAGGTTCTATTGAATAAAATAAAAATTCAGTCGAAATTCAGGCAGCATTCATCTCATTTTGACATTTTCCCTTTTCACTTCCATATGAAAATGCCGATGTGCAAGACCCAAACCCAAGCACGTTGTCAGCTCAGGAGGAGGAGAGAGCCGCCCCACCCCCGTCTTCCTTTTTGCGCTGGCGGGATCGCCTTCTTATTCCCGATTCTCTCTCTCTCTCTCTCCCTCCCTCCCTCTCCTTTTTGGGCCCAGGAAGAAGGAAATGCATTCGCCGCCATCTTCGTCTTCGAGGAAGAAGCTCAAACCGACTAAGGAGAGGGACGACGACGGCGACGCCGACGAGGAGGAGGAGGAGGAGGACGAGGAAGAGTCCATATTAGTGGCTCTGATTGAGCATCGCTACAAGGAAGTCGATCACCTCCGTCATCGCGTCGCTTATTACACCTCCCAGGTCTCTCTCTCTCTCTCTCTCTCTCTCTCTCTCTCTTTGCATTTGCCTGTGACAGGATGGATCGCTTATTGATGCAACATGAAACCCTTTTGGGTCCGTCCAACTCCCGTCTCGTTTTGCTTGGTTCTTCTCCGCAGCTCCAACTGGCAGAGAAGAGGCTCAATGGTTCCAAAGGTAAATTGGCTCTGCTGCGAAGCAAACACTCGGCGGCGTCCTCTGAAGCCGGACTTCCTACTACTAATGGGAGTGCAAAAGTTAAGACGGAGCGCCGATCGACCAGTCCCGTCTGTACGAGTGAGGACCCTTTCTTGCATTCGCTGCCCCCAAAACCAAAACTATACATTTCTGCCCCCATTCCCCAGGACTCTCAGCCTCCCCACCACCCCTACTTTTCAGGCTCTGGATCAAAGCCATCGGCTGGCTACAGTGCCCCTCCTACTTCTTCGATCCTCCATCAATCCCCAAGTGCCAGGACTTTTAAGGAGGAGAAACCTCGCGGACGTCCTTCTCTCCGTGATTCCGAGGCCATTCAAGATAGGGGCACCAAAAGAAAGTTTGGTAACGCTCACATGCTTACCGTATAGGCTTCCTTTTCAGCTCTTGTCATATCGTTTCCACTGCATTCAGACTAAAAGGCCTGCCTCTTTCCTTTTTCTTTCTCCTTATTTTTTTTCTTTTTCAGAACATAAAGAACACAGAGAACTGATCCCGTTGATACGCAGCGCATCCTCTCCATTCACCATTCGGTGCCAAACAAGCAGTCAGGTTCCCAGTCAACACAAGAGAAAGCTAAGGAGTCTAGCCTTGTCTCCAGCGCAGGAGCTGCTTTTTGCAACCAGGTTTTTTACGTCGTCCTTTTCGTGGATAAGGGCTGTGTGCTTAGTTGTTCAGCTGCCCTTGCCCACCTCCCTTTTCTGCTCAAAAAAGTTCTTTGTAGGGGCATGCTGTAGTCTCGATTTTATTCTGTATTCATGAAGCGTTCATGGCACTCATGTAACTAAGTTTCTCAGAGTATCATCACAGAGGACGCAATGAATTTGAAGTTTGGAAGCCGATTTAATAAAGTAGACCTCATGAGCTAGTAAAATGACAACAGTTAAAACAATCCGACAAAAAAGACATAACCGAGGAGGATGGAGGGAGAAAACGTGCAAAACTGTCGTTTCAAGCCACCTCTTGTTACGCTAGGATGAATCACATATTTCTAAGTTAAACTTAGAAACCCCTGTGGATGTAATATCTTGCAATGGTGACCTTTATCAATTAATACGTTTCATCTTAATGCAGAAGAGGGCTTCAGCAAGGATTCAGGAAGAATGAAGATTAGTGGCTCTTATTGATAGAAACAGAAACTCATTTTGGGACAATTATGCATTTTGCGAGACCTTTGTAATTAGTGTCTTTCAGAGTTTTAATACTTTCGGTGTCAGAGCTAAAGTATAGTTTGATGTATTAGCTATCTTACAGATGGAGATGGGTTGTTTGAGTTTTGAAACAGCAATGCCAAACTCTTTGCATGCATTAATTTAATGTTTGAAGATGACAGTTATAAACTAATAATTTCTCCCACCCCTTTCTCACTGTCAAAGGAAGCTTGCTTTTTAGGAGTGAACTAGTAAATATATGAAAGCTCTTATTTGTGGTTGTAATACCAATATATCAAGTTGGCTCATTGTTCTTTATGTTGATCGGCCTTTGCTGATTGTATTATACTAATGAATTTGAGGATTGTGTCTCCGATGGGGATGGGTTATATTCGATGCAGGGGTGGAGACAGCTCTGGCCAACTTATTGTCTGTTCCTTAGCATTTTAACATTTTTCTTTTCTCATATTGTAATATATGAATGCGTCTATATGTCAAATTTGTTTGTTTGGAATGTTTTTAATCAGGTTTCGTTTGTTATGTACAGTGCTTTGGATGGAGTTGTCAACTTGTGGCAAATTCAGGCTAACGGGTAAACTATAGAATCCTTGTCTCCTCCTTCCTAGGATGAGACTGTCATTTATACGATGACGATTTTGATTGTATGATCTGGTAAATGTGGTGTGAAGAAATATTTTGATAATCACTTAGATATCAATTGTTTCTAGATTTCTTGGGAATTTGACAACTGAAAGTCATTTGACAAGGTTCAAGTAGAGCACCGACTCCTTTCCCCAATCTAGATGAAAGTAGCTTATCCTGTAGATCAAGCAAGATGCCGTTTGTCTCTGATTGATTCACACTTCAAAAGCTTTAAGGTTTCTCTCTCCACAGAACCCCAAAATGCTGTCAACTATCATGTGCAATGATTTCCATGACCCGAGACAGCTTTGTCATGTCATGAGTTCAACACCTGGACAACCCTACTATAATGGCATAGCCGATCTTTAAAGTTCAATTTGCCTCTATAGCATCTGTTGACCACTTTCTGGAAGATTATTGAAATCCCTCCTGGAGATGGGATGGCATATCTACCCATCTGTATGGAGATAGATCCATCGGTTCAGATAAATTTCTGATCAGAACCTCTTCTGACTGACTTGTTATTCACTCCTGTATTTCCTTTTGCCCTCCTACTACATTTTGCATGCTTATAGTATAGAAAGATTCCAGCCTTCTTCTATCTATTTGAGCTTGCTATGGTTGCCATCCAAAATATTCCAAGTTTCGTTCGATTAAGCTCAAGCATTTGGAGAATGTAGGAAAATAGAATGCGTTCCAGCAGAGCTGCCAATGCTTGCCAAGCACCAAGAAGTACTGTAACTACTGTTAACATATGATTCTTTGCATAAGAGGAAGTGCTGGGTAAAATGTGCTAAAAATCTAAATATAGATAATGTATTTGATGGAATGTGGGCTTACAACAAGCCTGGGCTTGTGTTTGCATATAATCTGCACTTCTAATAAGTTGTCTTTTCACTTTTTTGAACTGTAGACATTCTGCCTCTCTGCTCAGTACTTCTGATTGTGCTTCACTACGGGAGAGGAGATGGCCTGAAGATGTAGCTTGGCATCCTCAGGGAAACAGACTATTTTGTGCATACACTGCTGATGGTGGGGACTCTCAAATCTCAATCCTAAATCTTAATAGAACAAAAGAGGTAAGTGACTGGGTCTAATTTTCACACAGAGCTATCTTGTCAGATAAAAGAATTTCACAATCCTCTTTTCCTTTATTCTATTCCCTACCTGTAATGGATACTGACATGTACACCTGGAAGGGGCCGAAATCATATAAGTTTGTGGTCTGGTGAACCAGTTTTTTTTTTCTTTTTAAGAGAAATTAAATCTGTGCCCAAGCTTGAAGCATATTTGAGGTTTGCTTATGCATGTATATATACATATATGTGTTGTAGCTATCTGTTTGCACGTATATATGTATCTGTGGAATATAATATGCATATGGAAATAGAAGGATAGATAGATGTGTGGATGGATGCACGCGAGAGAGAGAGAGAGAGAGAGAGAGAGAGAGAGAGAGAGAGAGAGAGAGAGAGAGGAAGAGAGGGGGGGGTCTCAAGTGCGTGAGGATGGTGACCAACTTTACTTATTCATGGTCTTGCTCTTCAGCACATGGCATGTTAATTAGCCTGCTGTAAATTTGCCTGAGGAACCTCGTCCCTTTCTAATGCTATCAGATACAGGACGGATAAATCTAACTAGGAGTAATACTTACACTTATACATATAGCGGGGCTATTTGTTACAACTGGATGGGCTACAGAAGGTGCTGCTACTATCGTAACACAGGAACTATTAGGTGAAACCATTGAAGACAATATACTCATAGGAGGAGGGGATTGCATATCTGTTCTTAAGAGAAGAGTCTGGGGATCAATGCCCAGGTTTCTGATTCTATCAGACTCTCGTGTTACTTGACAAAAAGGGAAAACTCAAGAATTTGAGCAATTCTATCAGACTCACAGTTTTGGCCTAAAGGCAGATCAAATATCACAGCTTTCTTGGGAAGGTGTTCAATTTCCTCTTTGTGAGAGGCCAAAACTGGTATCTAGGATGACTGAATCACTGGTTTACCAGTTGAATGATGTCCAAACATACTCTCTCTCTCACACACACGCGTGAGCGCATGCACACTTACGCACACACAGCCACTGGAAGTAGGAAAATAATCAGTTTCATTTCTTCTGCTCCTTTCGTCTCAAGATGACACTCATTACCCAAGAATCTGCAGATAGTTCAAAGGACCTATCCCTATTAAAAGGTGAAAATTTTTGTTGTGTAAGCACTTGTGCCACTTGAATCCACCAAGCCGCAATGTGCAATGAGTGAGCAAAACCAAGTAAACAACCTGATTTGGTTATTTGTTTGTTGATTTGTGTTGTCTTAGCCAAAGGGTATGGATTGCCATGAAATTAAATGTCGGCTTCATAAAATTATTTGAACTAGAACTGAGAATGATTTGAGCCTACCTATAGCACCCTTACTACTTGTGTGTGTGTGTGTGTGTGTGTGTGTGTGTGTGTGTGTGTGTGTGTGTATATATATATATATATATATATTACCAAAGTCAGATCAATAGTTGATGTCACTAACTTGACTATGCATGTGTTCAGAGAGCTCGTGTATCTTTCGTGGAAGCTAAGCCACACCAGAAGGGAGTTATCAATAGCATTCGCTTTATGCCTTGGGTAGATAATTGCTTTGTCACTGGTGGCTGTGATCATGCTGTCATACTCTGGAATGAGGACGGCGATGATGATGATAACAAGTGGAAACCAAAGGCATTACATAGGAATCTGCATTCCTCTGCTGTAATGGGGGTTGCTGGAATGCAGCAAAAGCAGGTTGTACTGTCGGCTGGGGCTGACAAGAAAATTATTGGGTTTGATGTGCAAACTGGGAGGCTGCAATTTAGGCATCAAATTGAAAGCAAGTGCATGAGCGTCCTGCCAAACCCATGTGACTTTAATTTGTTTATGGTTCAAACCGGGTAGGAAATATTATGCCTCTATTGGTCCACATGGATTGTCTGGTACTAGCTGAAAGAGTTTGACATCTCATTACTTGTCCACAGGGCTCCTGGGACGCAGCTGCGGCTGTTTGACGTGAGATTGAGGCAGACTGAGCTGCATGCATTTGGATGGAAGCAAGAGAGCAGCGAAACACAATCTGCTTTAATTAATCAAGCTTGGTCTCCTGATGGCTTTCTCATAACATCTGGCTCGGCTGATCCCATCATACATGTCTTTGATATCAGGTACAATGGATGCAGGCCTTCGCAGTCTATTAAAGCTCACCAAAAACGCGTCTTTACCGCTGTCTGGCACCACTATCTTCCTCTTCTTATATCCATCTCTTCGGACTTGAATATTGGTATCCATAAGGTCACCTCGTGAGTTCAGAATGAAACTTCCATCCATATGTCATGCAGACGTCGTGGAGAATCTTGATTCATGCTTGATGCATTACCTCGCCTGGTGATATGGCTGACGAAAGTTGAGTGACAGAAGTGGTATCCATATATTTTGCAGTTCTTTTTTTTTTTTTGGGTAAAGATATATTTTGCAGTTCTTTGTAGCCTATAAATGTTGTGAAAGTGTAATTGGGCAACAACCTCGTCAATCAATTAACATTGTCATGTAATCGTGGGGGTTGGACCCTTCACACTTGATAATGTGATTTTGGATGAAAGATAAGATCATTGCAGAAATTTGTTGCTAGAAAATAAGCACGAGTAACCACTGTCACTCTTTTGCGGGAAGTCATAACTTTTTTTCATCCCCAGTCCTAAATATAACTTCCATGAAAAGATACATAGAAAATGCTATTAGATAACCCAAACATTCTTAAATAGTATATGTGATCTCGACGACAAGAAGCGCTATTAGATAACCCAAACATTTTAAATGACAGTCCATAAAAACATCTAAACCGTGAAAAACCAATGAATAACCCCTAATTTGAAATAACCCCAAACAAGAAATAGCTCCTAAGTTAACTGAAAAGAAGGTCTAAATAACTACCATTATTACCCGAACCTTTAATAAAACTCTACACCAAAACTACTCCGAAATAGAAATTCACCTCATATAACCCCTGAACATAAAATAAAACAACTATTCAACACTCAACAAAGCCTCGAAAGACATCTAAATTGCAAAAACCAATACTATAACGGCAAACCCTAAAACCCAACTAGCCCACCCCTAATCCGTGATGTTGAAATGACCCCGAAACCTGAAATAGCCTCTAAAAAATTATAAATGAACCTTGAATAACCCCCAATCTTACCCCAAGCTCTTAATGAATTCTTAACACTGAATGATCCTTGAAACTCTATTAGACAACACCCATATCCGAAACATGTCATCATCCCCAATGATATCGCCAAAAGCAAAACACCAAAAAAAAAAAAAAATTTCCCAAGCCGGTCAAATATCGTATGGTTTCACAAAGAAGAAATCGAACCCCTTCCCTCAATAGAGCTGTCATTGCCTCCTAGGGCCATCGCAGCACCGCCAGTAGCGGCCGAGGTGGCCCTCTTGTAGTTTGGGCAAGGCCTTTGCGACCGGCGAGGGTTGCCGACACCAAAAAAAGAAAATGGAAAACGGAAAAAAAATATGACCCTCGATCAGTCGAGATGACGATCAGTGACATCAGCACTACGTCCATCGGGCAACCACGGGAAAACCTTAACATAATGCACGCAAAATGTTTGAGATAATTGGTAACCATTCCCCTATCGATCAGTCGAGATGACCCTCGAAATACCTACTTAAAAAAAAGAGCCGACTTGAAATTTCAATTTTCACACGATTGACTACACAACATTTCTAATGTACAGCAGCGTACCGTATTTTTCTCCATTTCACAATCATTTCACACTTGATTATGATGACGTATCATAGCATCATATCTATTTATTTCCAAGTCGGCTTTTGCACACTATAATACTAATCAAAACCCATGGGAGTGATCAAAACCTGCTTGATTGCCTATGTCTAATGTTTTATGCATATCTCGCCGCGTTACAAGAAAACTTTGCACTTCTCTTCCATTTGATTGCCATCTTTTTCGACGCACGCGTGAAATGGCCAAGAACGAAATTGAACGACTCTTATCACCTCAAACGTGTCGCGCAATATGCACAATGGATCATCTTTGAGGACGGAGGATTCATATTGTCAATGGCAGACGCAGAAACTTAGGTCGTAGGCGTTTGACAATTAATCTGACAACACCCCACCTTTTAGGAAAGGCAGAATCAATAAAAAAAGCTTATAGTAATTTTTGTGTACCATCACCAATGCGCGCAAGCGATTATAATAGACCTCATAAACCCTGTCTAGGTCTGGCTCTTCACACACATAAGTACGTCCATAATGTTTTTCCGTTTGGAGATTACTCCGACTAAGAATCGAATTAAATGTGTGTGCGCATGTCTATGTATATAAATATATGTATGGATTATTATTGAAGAGGTCTTAGTCACTTCAACAACTAGGACAAAACGCTTGACATGTCCCTAAGTGTCTATGTTTAACGTGCGCGTGGAGTTTTGCATTAAAATCACGCCACCATCCATATAAGTTTGTGGGTAATGTTGGTGGGAGAGAGAAGGCGAGAATGAAAAATAAATGGATATGTTCACTAGAAAGGTTTTAAAATTTATTACATAATTAAGTCATAAAATTTTCAAAAAGTGCAATCAAGTCCTAAAACTTATCAAAGTGGTTCAATCAAATCTTAAAGTTAACACTCTCAATTTATCTCGAAAAATGCTGACGTGGTATTTTTAAATGAGTTTCTCTCTCTTTCGTGGTATTTTTTTTTATTTTTTATTCAATTCTTATTTAAATTAAATTTAAAAAAACTTAAAAAATAAAAAAAAACAAAACAAAATTGAAAAAAAAAAGAGAGAAGGAGCTTTGTTAGTGGGGCTTTGCCGCCCATTGCTAGAGGGGCTAGCAGAGATTGCTGGCCCTCGTCGGCCCCTGCTGGCCCCGCTCAAGCAAGGGCGAGCGGCCCTTGCTAGGCCAAGGCCCTTAGATTTGGTGACGCCGCCCTCACTTGGGACTAGTGACCATCACCTCCCTTGGGCGAGGCCTCGTCGGCCCCAGGTGAGGGCTAACGACCGTCGCTAGGCCTGCATGAGGGCCAGCGTCGCCCAAATCAGGGTGCCCATGCTCGGGCCTAGCGAGGGTCACCAGCCCTTGCAGGGGCCGGCTGCAGCTCTCGCTTGTGAGCCCTAGTGTTTTTTTAAGTGAATTTTTGATTTTGAATCTTGCATTTTCATGTTAGGCTTTAAGATCTTGATTGCGGCTATCCCAACAAAATTTAAACGGAAGAGTTGAGTAAAACAAAACTAAATAAACTGCCTCACTCCACCTCACTCTGCCTCACTCTGCCTCACCTTCACGCTCCCGTGAAAATAATCCACTACACCTCCCGCAAAAACAAGAAGCAGAGCACCCCTTCGAAGGTCTACTCTGTTTTTTCTTTCCCTTTATTTATGTGTTTCTTTAAATCTTGTTTGACGAGTGGTGGGGTGCAGAAACAGGGTGAAGAAATACGGGAGGACCTTCCTATTCGTACTCTCCCCCACTACACCTCCCGTGAAAACAAGAAGCAGAGCACCCCTCCAAAGGTCTACTCTGTTTTTCCTTTCCCTTTCTTTATGTGTTTCTTTAAATCTTGTTTGACGGTGGTGAGATGCAGAAACAGGGTGAAGAAATACGGGAGGACCTTCCTATTTGTATTCTCCCTTAAACCCAGCAAGATGGAGAAGCAGAGCACCCCTCCAAAGGTCTACTCTCTGTTCTTTCCATTTCTTTATGTGTTTCTTTAAATCTTGTTTGACGGTGGTGGGTTGTAGAAACAGGGCGAAGAAATAATGGAAGAGATTAATTGTGTCTTCGGCAAAGAAGAGATAACAAGTTCAACACAGATACTGCCTGACAAAGTTGTAGATGAAATGCCGGAGATAGTTGGAGAGACTCCAACGCCGGACACAGTGGGAGAAAAAATAATGCTGGAGAAAGCGGAAGAGGAAACAACAATCCCAATGCCAGCCAGAGATGAAATGACAACCAGAGAAGATATAACGCCGACAGCCGGCGAAGAAATGCTGCCGACAGCCGAAGAATTAACACTGGAGACACCAATAGCAGTTCCAACGCTGGATATAACGCCGACAACTGGAGAAGAAATGCCGCCGACAGCCCCAACGTTGACTGGAGAAGAAATGCCGCCGACTGGAGAAGAAATGCTGCCGAATTAACACCGGAGACACCAATAGCAGTCCCAATGCCGGATATAATGCCAACAACTGGAGAAGAAATGCCGCCGACAGCCCCAACGCCGACTGGAGAAGAAATGCTGCCGACAGCGGTAACTCAGATAGCTGAAGAAATAACACTGACCGGAGAAGAAATGCCGCTGACAGCCGTAATGCTGACAGCTGAAGAAATAACACAGACCGGAGAAGAAATGCCGCCGACAGCCGTAATGCTGACAGCTGGATCGCCGCAGATTCGAACAGAGACAACAATTCCAACGCAGATTCAAACGGAGACAACCAGAGATGGAACACTGCCCAGGACGAAACTAGAGACATTTCTCAGGTATAGAACAAGTCCCTTTGCCAATTCTCTACATCTGCTTTTACACATAGTAATATCAACACTTACCTTTTTGTTGCAGCAAGCAAAGACAGAAGCCCCAGCCCCACAGAAAAATAAAAGAGTACGTGGGGATAAGGAGGTCTCAAGGCTTACACTGAATGCAACATTATTAGGGGCTGCTTCAACGGCATTTTTTGGAGTTGATCAGCATAATTTTCTGAACGTCCTTGGTCTAGTATATTTGTTCTTCTTCACTTCAGCAGTCTAGGCAAAATACGCGGATCTAGGAACCTGATGATATGGGGAACCTACGCCACTCGTGTAACCACCGTGCTGACGATAGTACTCATTTGGGTTGCAGCTGCGTTTGCAAGGAAGTAATATTGGAACTGATATGTGTTGCAACTACATTTTGACAATGTATAGTTTCTCTTGATGGTTCTAATTGTGACTTTGTAGTTTCTCTTCGGCTATTGGAACCGATATGTGTTGCAACTACATTTTGACAATGTATAGTTTCTCTTGATGGTTCTAATTGTGACTTTATAGTTTCTCTTGGGCTTTTAGATGACACAGGCGCCAGCAATTCGGTGCCTCTTCTACTGGTCTACAATGTTTTAATAGTTATTTATGTCACGGCTGGACAATTGGAGATAGCTTTGGATCTACATGAAGAGATTAGATCATCTTTAATTAGTTTAGCTGGCTATAAAACAGTCTATGCTTCACTTATCGAAAGCCTCCCTCTTGCTGGTAAGGTTGATAAGGCCTTTGAGCTGTATGCAGACTTGATAAAGCAGGGTGGTATTCCAAAGTCAAGCCCATTTGTAGACAGTAAGAGGCCTTGTCAGGGATGAAGTTCTGCAGCTGTATGACGCGCTTAAATTTTAGGAGATACACAGTTTCTGTTCGCTCTTCGAGCATAGTCCAGATAGGTGGTGAGGTGAACTTAGATGTCTATTATCTTATGGTATTGAAACCACCTTGTTGATGGTACTGGATTACTAAATTTGTTGAAATACTTGATAGTAGAGAAAGAAAGAGCAGCTTTGCTGAACTTTTAGAGTACTATTGGCGATTGGAACGTAAAATTTGGTTCATTAATTGTTCAAGCCTGTCAATTTTTAAAGCAACTGTTGGTGGAATGTTCTTACAAATTTGTCATTTGTTCAACAGGTCTCTCTCTCTCTCTGTCTCTCGCGTGCACGCGCTCGCGCACAGAAATGCCAATATCCTTGGCATGCATGCACGCAGACAAAGTAACAAAGGATGTATGGAGCAGTTGCACAAATGTTAACACAAATGTGGTTTTGATTAGCTGCCTTGATGTTTGTTATTGGCCTGCCATCCCTTTGTGGACAATTTTGCTCATCCCTAGCCATCATATTGGCAATACGTAACATGCACTGATATTGTTATTCTGTTGTAGTCTGCTGCCGTTATATGAGCTCTAATTTGTGCTGTGAGACATGAAGAACGCAATTTGTAATGTTGTCCCACTCATAGAATATGTAAACTATGTCCACCAATGTAGGATTGTAGGTGCTTCAGTGAGATACTTTTTGGCTTCCTATGCTAAGAAATACATGGTTAAGTCCACTAATGATGAGATGTTCCTTTCATGTCTTCTACCCTGCCAAAACATTAGTATACACGTCGTGTAGGTGGTATGTCGCCATTTAATTTTAGAAGCTGTGTATTTTGAAACAGTTATAGCTTTGTTCGGGATTGTTAATTAGTGGAAGTCTCTTGAGAAACTATAAGTTTCATATGTATAAACATACAGTGTGATTAAAATATCAGAATATTTGTTTTATCATGATTGTGTCATTCCCATGCATATTATAAATGCCGTGATCAAGATTTAATTTCTTTGACTTTTCGTTCTTTTTCTCCTAATAGGAATTTCTATTTCAGTGAAAGATTTTTGTTGAAACCTGTTAATGCTGTCCTCTAGATACATTATAGCATTTTAACTGTTCGAAGCTTCTGTTACTACCATTTAAAAAATCTGTTCTCACATTGTATCTTCCATCATCACCTAAAATTTATCTTCTTCGATCTTTCACAAACAGGATAGTGTGTGGGTCAAAGACGAAGGAACAGCTGTAAATGGTTGAGGTCACCTACTTTTCTACAGCTTTCCGTTGAACTGCTGGCATCAGCCTTGTATGGACACCCCAGAATTCCGTGGTGTTGGACTGCGGATGATATTACCAGGAAAAATGGCCATAGGTGCAAACCACAAAGCAACTCAAAGGAAAGGAAACCCATATACAGTCAGATTGGCGCTTTTATCCAGATTGCTGTGTGCACACAGTCTGCTCAATATATTCTAATCCTTATAATTGGCTTTATATCTTTTAGTTTGTTCGATGCTGCCAGTTTCAGTGCCTGGATAGAGCATATCTGTGCTAGGAGTGAATAGTGATTTGCTGATGGAGCGAATTCAACAATCTGACAGAATCAGACTACATGATGCTTTCTCCGGTTTGTTCATAGAAACAAATGATGACATGCGTAATGCTCCTTTACCGTCCTATCTTGACCTCTTTGTTTTCTTTTCCTGTAGCATAGCCGGGATCTTAGATACTATTTCAATGCAGCTTGCTTGTGCAGCAGTATCTACGGCCTTTGCCACTGCTGGAGCATCCAATCATCACGATGTGCAGGTATATCCTAGCTCACTTTGTGTTGCTTTTGGAATCTGGAAAATTGCTTGCTTATATAGCACTCTGCGTTCTGCCAGTTGCACCATTCCCCTATAATAGACCCCTTTTACTGTTTGATTTGTTATCTCCTTTTCAGGTTTGGTTTAGGTGACTTTGCGCGTAGTGAAATCAGAGAGTTGCCAAAGTTTGCTGTGAGTAATAGCCACAAGGTGAGGTGAGGTGCTCAGATCATCGGACTGGGCTGGGTCAGATCTACTCCCACTACTGAGATGTGGATTCGTAGCATGAGTTATGGCGAGAAGAGCCCTTGGACACAGCGCTTACTTTTGTCAAAGAAAGGATCAGTAAAACCTAGATGCGTAGTGCTCCACATGCAACTGATATGAAACACTAATCAAAACTAATCTCTAAAGACTATAACATGGGCGTGATTCCTCAAAGTGGCGTGACATGCATGACGTGATTTATATGACCGGATGTTGAGCACGTTTATTTTATATGAAGCTTCACAAGACAAAGGGGATGATGGCGAACCCGTTTGCCTATGATCATAACCATATGAAACTCGGTTAAATTCTCGATTGGAAATGAACATACCTTAGGGTATAAAACATGATAGAATCTGATTATTAGTACCCCGAATAATCGAAAGATAACTCCAAAACCTAAGTCAACAATAATTGACAGTCTCCTTCGGTCCTCCAAGAAAAGATACCTAGAACTTGTTCTCACGAACCAAGCCAATCATATAACAAGAAATAGTGGGACTCCCACCAAATAACACAAGTTTCCCACGTAGTTTCTGAATTCTACTTGACCGTCTACCGCATCGTGCACGGACTAGGCCCATTCAATCTTTTCTCAGCCTAGCCAAAGCTTATATGCCTGATAAAGGGCTGACCCCGCCAGGATGAAGAGTAAAAGTATGGTGAAGCCCATGAAGATGGCTACGAATATGGATTCGCAGACTTCTTCTCTGCAGGCACAAAAAGCGGAACCTTTCTTTCGCCCGCATCCATAGCAAAATTGAGTTTGACACCTGCATAAAAACCAAAACGAGGGGCCTTTTCAAGTTGTGTTGTAGTACTGTGATCGAAAATAAATTAGCTTAGTAGCCAGATTTTACGTGCCCTTACAAATTTAAGCATGCCCAATTACACGTACATATATATTTATATGCATGGATGAGTGCGCAGTCAATCAAGACTCCATAGATTATTTTCAATTGTCCCTAAACCTAAAAGAACACGTTAGGACTCAAGGAATAAGAAGCTTAGTCATTTATTCAAGTCAAAGCAAGAGAGGCGACGGGGGAGAAACATATCAGTAGTAGGGAATCTACTAACTACGATGTTTCCTAATTGAAGAAGTTTACCTGCAAACAATCTTCTTGCACTCTCCACCACGGCGCTCCACATAAATGTGGCATTGAGGACACCGCTTCCACTGCTGCCTCTGCGCAAGGCGTTCCAACAGAAGAATATTCTCATCACGAAAACAACCACTTCCATTGCAACTGGGACACTTGAATCTCCCCACACCCCCGTCCCCTCCACACTCGTTTATAATCATCTCTCTGCAATTTGAGTTCGGACAGAAACACCTTGCGAACCCTAGAACGGCTGATTCGCATAGAAGGTTGCACCATCGGGCGAACTGTATGCTCGAGACAAGTTGTTTGCAGGTAAGGGGATCTAGCATCGCCTTGCAATCCAACGCGGGACATCGCACGGTCGCCACTCCATCCTCGATTTTTGCAGCAATGTATGAGGACATGCAGTGACTGCAGAAGGTGTGATCGCACCGCCTCGTGGTCCTGAATATTGAGATCGATGGAACATCTTCCATGCATATCCCACAATGTACGGTCGTTGTGGGAGGTGGTGCTTCCAAAGTGAAACTCAACCCTAAATCACTCATGGTGGTGATTCTTAATTGTCGCGGATTTCCCCCTTTGATTTCCTTATATATTGCCCTTCTACATATCACTATAGAGATAAACACATAAAGCAGAGTGCTTTTATTCAATTTCCCTATATAGATAGAATTGTTATCTTGATGATTGACTTTCACTATGATCGTAAGCAGTGTTATCTCTCCATATAAACTGTAGAAAGTATCAATTCTTCGTTATCTATAAAATTTTAGACTAAGAGAAATACTGAATTTTACAACTGCCACATCCGCAAGAAATACTTCTCTCTCTCCGCCAGCTCATCTCAATCCCTCTGCGAAACCTATCGACTCAGCGAAATCGCTTGCTTGTTCTAGGGTTTTTCTTTGATGGCGGGAATTCTCGACGGAAACGGTCCGCTCTACGGCGGCGCTGTTCCCTATGGATCACAGTGAGCGTTGCTGTCGATTCTCTCTGGCTCTAGTAGTCTCTGCATATTTCATTAGAATAGTAGCCTCTTTCTTAGGTCATTCACGCTTAGTGTTTTCTCATATGGAAACATCGATTGGCTTCTGATTCTGGTTTTGATTTTGCGGTTTGATAGCCAGGGACTTATGCTGAGAGCGGTTGGTTGCCCCGATGAAATCTGGTTGCAGATCGATCCAGTGGACGGTGACTTGGATCCTGAGGTTGGTGGTCTCCCCGGGCAAGTCCACCATTTAAGAAACGTAAGTTTTGATCAGTGATCTCGTCTCTTCTATATATCTACGACTAATATTAACCACTTTTCCTAATAACTGAGAGTGCCATTACTTTTGTGCAGTTAGACCGAGAGGCGAGGAACCATAGTCATACAGCTAATCAGCTGGTATGTACTTTACTCTGAACCCATACCCATCAGTTGCTGTTTCCTTTCTTGAAATCTTTCTGTTGGGCTATTCGTTGTCTTTCTCCTGAGAAATCCTACTTATTTGAGAAATCTCTGTATCATGTAGTCTCTTCTGTGCGCTTGTGTTCTTTTATAGTCTGGTAAAAAAACAGGCGGAGGATACTTTTAAGTTACAATCGCGTAATTACCCTCTAGTCACATTTCGCAGCAACCATGCTGTGCAGTCACCTGTCCCTGGAAAAGGTTGTACCGGCATTGAAAACAAACAAGAATCCGGAAAACTAAGGGATGGATATGAAAGCTGGGCAAATCATTCAGAAACACTTGTGTTTTGAATGATTTTCAACTCCCTGCGTTGAGATCTCCCTGGTTCACCCAATTAAAATTCCACAATCGTGTTTAGTGTGCACTTCTGTTTATGAAAAACCTAAATACACAGGACGCTGACTAGGGATGTATCAACATGTGCATTTGGCAGAACCAAGTGCCTGCCATCAATGTTGGGTTCATCTGTCCCAGCAAATAGGAGTGTCCGCATGGTTCTGCCAATACACGGTGGTGCGAGATTAAGTGTCCTGATGAGAAACTGTGAAACTTTTAATTTTTAAGCTGCTCATTGCCTATTTGTTCATTCTTCTTGCGACAGTCTAAAATGAATGAGGTGGCTGGCTAAAGGTCATTGTTATCTTCAGTAGTTTTCTGTCGTTGAAGGTCGTAATCTTGTCATTAGTCTCTGCTCTCCTTCCCTCCCTCTGCTGATGTCATGTACCCGTTCGCCACTTGTGCTTCGAGAAACTTGTTTTCTGGACAGTTGATGCGAGTGAACTATGTGTGCCGTATACTACATGCGAATCTCCTTGGGCTCGACTACCCAACTCCGTTAAAGAGTGAACAACAAAAGAAACTGAAGGAAGGAAAGGATTTTTTTGCAGATAGCATGCCAGCAGTGGCCTAGCTATTACGTCATTGCCATCTG
This sequence comes from Syzygium syzygioides, assembly GCA_031216285.1. Taxonomy (NCBI): domain Eukaryota; kingdom Viridiplantae; phylum Streptophyta; class Magnoliopsida; order Myrtales; family Myrtaceae; genus Syzygium; species Syzygium syzygioides. Next base: position 31,424 of record CM062252.1, on the reverse strand, counting down.
TTATCAATGATTGATGTAATTGCATGGCGCTTCATTGTCAGCCGTAGCCTGTAGCCATCTGTTGGAACGATAAGGATGCAAGATCATCATAATCCCAATATAGTAGGAGATCATGCTGGATTATGCGATAGCAATAGTTACCAAATTAATCACTGCAGCCCATTGTATTGCTCTCCATTAAAGGATAATGAATCCTCCCCCAAAAAATAAGATGAATTGGGGATTTACCATTGTGGATTTAACATTCCAAGGGATTATACTCTTGGTTGTTTGAACCAAGTTAACGATTGAGTGTCCCTTTTCTCTTCTTTTCTTTCTATTCTATACATGATTTTCATTGAAACATGGTATCAGAGCAAAACATGATCCTAAGGTTGGCTTCAATTGTCAATGCTTCTGCTTGTCTATTGATGGTTTGTATAGCTCGTGTCCTGCTATTTGTGGATCTATTTTTTGCAGTGATTTCTTTGGTTTGCACAGAGGACGATATGTTATTAGACTCGATTGGTAACAGATAAGTTTGCTGAACTTTGTGCTCTTTTTCTGTCTAGCACTATTGTTGATAACAGTAAATCTGCTTCTGAGATGTCCAATAAACTTACAATCGTTATGTTAAATGGGCGTAATTATCTGCCTTGGTCTAGAGCTGTCTCTATAGCTCTTGGGGGTAGATCAAAATTGGGTTACATGAATGGTCTTATTAGAGCACCTACATTTACATATGCAAAATTCATTGAATGGCAGGTGAATGATAGTATGGTCATGTCTTAGTTGTTTAATTCAATGGAATCTCAAATCTATGAGATATTTGCTTATTCAGAGACTGCCAAGTCCCTATGGGATTCTTTACATGATATGTATGGCAATGTTGATAATGCATCCTGTGTCTTTGAGTTACAACAGGAGCTTGCTCATACTGAGCAATCACCTAATCAAACATTTACTGAGCATCTTGGTAATCTGAAAAAGATGCGGGATGAATTGTGACAGTATCGACTACCAGCTTAGACTGTTGAGATATCTGCCCAACGTGAAGAGCAGGACAAAATTTTTCAACTTCTGGCCAGTCTTAAGCCTGAATATGAAGACCTTAAGAGGCAAATTCTCATGAGTTCTACTCTTCCTAATTGCCACTGTTTGTGCTATTGTTCAAAGGGAGGAAACTTGTCGTCGTGTGATGACTTCTGATTCCAAGAAAGGGGTAGATTCAGTTGAGAGTTCTGCTCATACTGTTAAAACTAATGGTGGTCATTATGGTTCTGATGGGGGTCAATTTGGTTTTCGTAAAAGCAAAGGCAAAGGTTGCAATAATAAGTTTCATTGTAATTACTGTGATAAAGATGGTCATTCTAAGGATCGTTGTTGGGAACTGTACCCTCACCTTAGGCCTAATAGGATAAAGGGGGGATGCCAAGGTTGCAGCTCAAACTCAAGGCTCAACATCTGACTTTCAAGCCTCTTTGAGTAAACTCGCTCTTCAATTGCAGCATCTTATTCAATCCGGTGGCATAAAATCTTCCATTTCGGATTCTAGCAATCTGGCTCAATCTAGTAATTCTCTGACTCTTATGACTTTGTCTTCCAAAAATTCTTTTATTGTTGATTTAGGCCCTACTAATCATATGTGCAATACCTCTTATGGAATATCTGATTTTCGTATTAATTTTGAGGGTTCTCATAGTCCAATTACCGTGGCCAATGGAACTTAGGTTCCGGTTGAAGGACAAGGCACCATTCATTTATTTTTTGGTGCTTATGACATGTTATTTGTGCCAACTTTACCTTCAAATCTATTATCTATCAATAAACTTACTGAAGAATTGGACTGCAATGTTGTTTTTTCCCATCAAAAGGTAGTGGTTCAGGACAGACTCACAGGGAGGACGATTGGTGAAGGCCGATTACAGCAAGGTCTCTATGTGGTTGATTTTCCGAGTGAGGCTTTGGTCACAAGGACGGATAAGGAGGCTACTTCACAACTTTGGCATTTACGCAGAGGACACTCCTCAGATAATGTGTTGCATAATTTGAATGTTGATTTTTCTCTTGATTCGGTCATTGTGAAACTTGTCGTTATTTGAAGCAGCATAAACTGCCTTTTATCTCTAGCACACATGTTTCACAAAAACTCTTTGAACAAGTACATTATGATGTGAGGGGTAATGCTTCTGTGATCTCTTTTGATGGTTTTAAATATTATGTTATTTTTATTGATGATAAGTCTTGTACCACTTGGATTTATTTGTTGAACTTTAAGAGTGAAGTACTGAAAGTGTTTCAAGAATTTTGTAATATGGTTCACACTCAATATGGTCAGCGTATCAAGATTCTGCGAACCGATAATGGGACAAAATAAACAAACCATTATTTTGAGTCCTTTCTTAAGTCTTTAGAATTGTTCATCAAACCTCCTGTGTTGGCACCCCTCAACAAAATGGGGTAGCCGAACGGAAAAATCGTCTCCCTAGTTTTCCCAAGACATATTGGTTAGATGCGTGCTCACTAGTTGTTACTTGATTAATCGTCTCCCTAGTAAGATCTTATGCTACAAGTCTCCAATGGAGGTGCTTATTGGGCGACCTATGAATATTTGACATCTTCGAATATTTGGAAGTGTTTGTTTTGTTCACTCTCTCGGGGGAAAACTTGATTCTCATACTCGCAAGAGTGTTTTTATTGGTTACTCCTTTGTCAAGAAGGGTTATAAATATTTTGATCCATCTACTAAGAAGGTTTTTATCTGCCGTGATGTTGTCTTTGATGAGCCTCATATGTTTTTTTCTAATAGGGATCACCTTCAAGGGGAGAATAGTGGTACTGACTTAGACTATAGTGGATTCGATGTTGAAGTTGCACCCTTGCCGATTGTAACTGATTACATTAGTGATAACAGTGATCTTGCTCTTGCTCCGGAGCAAGTGGATGAAATTGTTGATACTGAAGAGCCTACACCTACCTCTGTCGCTCTTGCTCCTATTCGTAAGACCACTTAGATTTCACAACCATCCACTAGATTTCGTGACTTCACCACTTATCATTTTGCACGATTTTCTATACAAGATTATATTTGCTATGATAAAGTTTCGCTTGCTTTCCATGCTTTTTTTAATTAGTTGTTGATGCTCAGAAAGAACTTCCTACCTTTCTCGAAGCCAAAAGTTCTCAAGTGTGGCGAGATGCTATGAAAGAAGAGCTAGAAGCACTCAATAAAAATTGCACTTGGGATATCATTACCTTACCTGAAGGAAAGAATTCTGTTGGTTGTAGATGGGTGTATAAAATTAAATACAAGAGTGATTGTTCTATTGAGTGTCACAAGGCAAGACTTGTTGCTAAGGGCTACACTCAAACATATGGTGAAGACTACAAAGAAACGTTTGCTCCTGTAGAAAAAATGAACACGGTAAAAGTATTGATGTCTATAGCAGTAAATTGTGATTGGTCACTCTTTCAAATGGATGTTAAAAACACGTTTTTGCAATATGAACGGGAAGAAGAAGTTTATATGAACTTTCCTCTTGGACATTCTTCAAAATATCAACCAAATGCAGTTTGCAAGCTTAATAAAGCCATCTATGGCCTCAAATAGTTGCCACATGCTAGGTATGGAAAATTAAGTTTCGATTTTGAAAGTGTGGGTTTCAGAAAGCGTGATTCAGATTCCTCCTTGTTTGTGAAGCGAAGTGCCTAAGGAACGGTGGTTGACCTTGTCTATGTGGATGATATAGTTATTACTGGTGATAATTTTCACGAAATCGAGGCTCTTAAGCAGCACTTGAATGTGAAGTTTGACATCAAGGATTTGGGACCCCTGCGCCATTTTCTTGGTATAGAGGTGGCTTATTCTAGTAAAGGATTATTCATCTCTCAAAGGAAATATACTCTTGACTTGTTAAAAGAGACCGGGAAACCTGGAGCTGCTCCTGTAGAGTCTCCCATGTAGTATAACAGTAAGTTTGTGGACGACGTCACCCCATTACTTGATAGTAGTCGATTTCAAAGGTTGGTTGGAAAGCTAATTTACTTAACCATTAATCGTCCAGATATTGCTTACGCTGTCAGTTATGTAAGCCAATTCATGCATGCTCCTACTGAAGGACATATGGCGCTTGTGGATCGCATACTTTGGTACCTAAAGTTTAGTCCAGGTCGAGGTATTTTGATGAAGAAATATGGTTATACTAGTATCGTAGGGTACACTGATGCGGATTGGGCCGGGAGTCCTATGGACAGAAAATCAACTACAGGCTTTTGCACCTTTGTAGGCGGCAACTTAGTGACTTGGAAAAATAAAAAACAGACTGTTGTGCCAAGATTTAGTGCAGAGGTTGAATATAGAGCCATGGCCTCAACTACAAGTGAAATGGTTTGGCTTCTGTAGATTTTTTACTCGAGAGAGGAAAGACAACAGACTTAAGAAAAGCGTATGGAAGGAAAAGACAACTACTATTATAACTTCAGCAAACATTACAATTTAAAGGAAGGAAAAATAACCAACCACTAACAACATGGCCCTACAAATAAGCCGCGATCAACATCACTAATAAAAAAGCTTAACCGCTTCCTAAAGACTAGGACAACCATTTAACAAACTGAAATGACTAAAACATAAGCAGTACGTGAACATGTTTTAGTCCTGAAGCATATTCCTAACACTCCTCCTTGCTTTAGGAGCTATAAACACCAATTTTCTGCCTCAGAAACTCGAACTTGCTGATTGGAAGAGGCTTTGTAAATAGATCTGCCAGCTGATCTTCAGACTTGCAATAAACCAAAGTCACAGAATCTTCTTTTTACGCTTCTCTCAGAAAGAATAGCTTGATGTTGAAATGCTTAGTTTTCCCATGAAACACAGGATTGTGGGAAATAGCAATGGTAGCTTGGTTGTCAACAAATATCTTAGTGCTTTCTTTCTGCTCAAGATTGAGATCCATTAGAATTTTCCTTAGCCACAAAGCTTGATTAACAGAAGCTGTTGCAGCAACAAACTCTGCTTCAGCAGTAGATTGAGCCACGGTTTCTTGCTTCTTCGAGCTCCAAGAGAAAACACCAGATCCAAGAACAAAATAGTAGCCTGAAGTGCTTTTCATATCATCAATGGAACGTCCCCAATCACTGTCAGAAAAGCAACCAGCTTGAACTCCTTGCTTTTCGTGAATTTGACACCAAAATCACTTGTCCCTTTAATATATCAAATCACTCTCTTGGCAGCCTTGAGATGTAATTCACTTGCGCAATGCATAAATCTGGACAAAATACTTACAGCATTCAAAATGTCAGGCCTTGTTGCTGTGAGATACATTAAGCAACCTATCAAACTCCTGAAATATCCCTCATCAACTTTATCCGCACCATCTTCTTTGCATAGCTTCTCCTTTTGATTCATAGGAGTGGCCATTGCCTTGCAATCCTCCATACGAAACTTCTTGAGAATTTCCTTGGCGTACTTCTTTTGACAGATGAAAACTTCATCTTCCAACTGCTTAATCTCCATTCCCAGAAAGTATGTCATTAGTCTAAGGTCTGTCATTTCAAAGATCTGTATCATTTCTATTTTGAACTCTTCAACAAGCTTGGCATTACCACCTGTGATTAAGAGATCATCAACATAAAGAGAGACTATAAGCAAATCATCTCCCTTATGTTTCGCATAAAGAGTAGTTTCTGACACGTTTTTTTCAAATCCGAGGCTTGACAGATGCTCATCTATCTTGCTATACCATGCTCTAGGTGCTTGTTTCAAGCCGTATAGAGCTTTCTTGAGCAAGTAGACCTTCTCCTCTTCACCTTGTTCCACAAATCCCTCGGGCTATTCAACATAGATCTCCTCCTGCAAAATACCATTCAAGAATGCAGATTTTACATCTAGTTGAAACACCTTCCAACCCTTTTGAGCTGCAATTGCTAGCAAGAGTCTTATGGTGTCCAATCTAGCCACGGGTGCAAAGGTGTCTGAATAATCAACACCAAAAATCTGTGCATAACCCTTAACTACAAGTCTAGTCTTGTACTTGTTGATGGAACCATCTGCATTTAACTTGGTTTTGAAAACCCACTTTACTCCAATAACCTTTCTATCCTTCGGTTTGTTGACAAGCTCCCAAGTCTTATTTTTTTTAATCATCGACAACTCCTCTTCCATTGCCTTCTTCCAGTTCTAGTCTTTAATAGCTTCTTCATACCCCGCAGGTTCACAAATGGCCACATTGCATCTCTGATAGATATCAGAGAGCAGTCTTGTTCCATGCATTGAAGGATCATCTTCCAACTCTTCTTGCCACTGTTCTGTTGCTCGCTCTTCTATTGTTTGGAAGGGAAGACTTGATTTCTGCTTGCTCGTGGATGTCTCTTGTGTCTGTTCCCAGTTTCAATTCTCATCTTCATTAAAGAACACATCTCTACTGACAATTATCTTCCCTGTTTGAGGTTGATACACCTTGTAGGCCTTGGAAGAAGAACTGTAACCCACGAAGATGCCTGGTTCTGACTTCTTGTCAAGTTTATCACGCTTGACCTATGGAATGTGAGAGAAACACATACAACCGAACACTCTAAGGAAGTTGAGTGAAGGTTTATAACCATACCATGCCTCGAATGGAGTTTTGTCCTCTAATGCATAGGTAGGCAATCTATTCTGCAAGAAAACCGCAGTGCTTGCTGCCTCAGCCCAGAAATTCTTTGGCAACTCCTTGTCGTGAAGCATGCATCGAGTCATTTCCATTATATATTTGTTTCTCCACTCACTGACTCCATTCTGCTGTGGAGTGTAGGGAGCGGTGAGTTGGTGCTCAATGCCAGATTCTTCGCAAAACTTGTTAAACTGCTCTGAAGTATACTCTCTTCCATTGTCAGACCTAATGCATTGAATGTTGCTGCCACTTTGCTTCTCCACCATTTTCTTGAACTTCCAGAACGTGTCAGCCACTTCTGATTTATGCTTCATGAAAAATATCCAACACATTCTACTGAGATCATCTATGAAAATAACGTAGTACCGACTACCTGCGAGTGATTGAGTTCTTTGAGGACCAGCAACATCTGTGTGAATTAGTTGCAACTTGTGAGAGGCTCTCCAAGTTTACTTAGGAAATGGTTTTCTATTTTGTTTACCGAATTGACAAGCATGACAATTCGATAAATGGTCTGTAAAGACTGGTAAACCATTTGACAACTCCTTTTTCTTCATCAGCAACATTCTTGAAAGGTGACAATGGCCTAGTCTCTTGTGCCAGGTCTCAGTCACATCCTCCTCCATGGAATAAGCAGTTTGCTCCCCCTTGGTTGGTTCAAATGAGAAGCTCTTGCATCTCATTTTTGCTTTGACTATTTCCTTTCCATTTACATCTTGTATGAGGCAACGTTTATCTTCAAAAAAACACCTTGAATCCTTTTTCAATGAGCTGATCAACACTCAAGAAATTTTGGTCAATATTAGGTACAAAGAGAACATCCGAAATTGACTTTGTAACTGAATCTGTTGAGATGACAATGGTTCCCTTTCCCTTCACCGGAATATGGTTACCATTTCCTATTTTGACCTTTGTGATTGCCGTGGGCTTCAACTCTTTGAAAAGACTGCGATCGTGAGTCATGTGGTTTGTACAACCACTATCTATCAGCCAACTCACATTTGATTATCTGCTTGAGAAGCAAGTGGCTACAAACAATTGATCCTCCTCTTCTTGGTCTGCAACTTGAGCATCTGTTTCCTGCACCTAATTTTTATTCCTGCATATCACTGCCTCGTGTCCGAGCTGATTGCATTTGGAACATTTGGCGTCAGGTCTCCTCCAACATTTGAATGGAGGATGACCTTTCTTCCCACAGTGATGGTAAGGAGGGTATTTACCCTTGAAATTTCCATTTCTGCTTTTGTTGCTACTTGAAGCAGGTAAGATCGAATTTCCCTCTTGGCTTTTCTTCTTTTTCTTCTTCTTTTTGTCATCTTCATGATGTTTTGCAGGTAAGGCTCCTTCAATTTCACCTTCCTGCCTCATAGCTCTTCTTTGTTCCTGCGCTTGTAAAGCATTCAACAGTTCTGCTAGAGTGATTTTGACATATTCTTAGTGTTTTCTAAGGATGTAATTGTGACCTCAAATTTTTCGGGCATCTTTACAAGGATTTTTTCAACAATCCTTGATTCTGGCAGAGAAGAGCCGAGTAGTCTGACTCGGCTTGCAATGTTAAGCAACCTGTCAGAATACTCTTTGATGGATTCAGTTTGCTTCATCTTCTGCAACTCAAAGTCACGTACCAGATTCAGTACTTGCATCTCTCGGATCCTTTCGTCTCCTTCATATTCGGTTGTGAGATAATCCCATATCTTATTTGCTGACTTCAGAGACATGATACGAGTAAAGATGGTGGATGAGACTGCAGCAAACAAGCAGGCCTTTGCCTTTGATTTCTTTGTCTTCCTCTCCTTTTGCGCTTTGATCTGTGCCATGGTGGGATTGTTTGGAAGAGCAAGAATTTCATAGTCTTCTTCCACTGCTTCCCAAAGATCCAAGGCATCCAAGTATGTCTCCATGCGTACTGCCCAAATCCGGTAGTTGTCTCCGTCGAACACTGTCGGAGCAATTGATGAGAAACTGGCTTCGGCTTCCATGACACGTCAAACTCACACACAGATCCCTCAAGAAGATAGCTTTGATACCAATTGTAGATTTTTTAGTTGAGAGAGGAAAGACAACAGACTTAAGAAAAGCGTATGGAAGGAAAAGACAACTAATATTATAACTTCAGCAAACATTACAATTTAAAGGAAGGAAAAATAACCAACCACTAACAACATGGCCCTACAAATAAGCCACGATCAACAGCACTAATAAAAAAGCTTAACCGCTTCCTAAAGACTAGGACAACCATTTAACCAACTAAAATGACTAAAACATAAGCAGTACGTGAACATGTTTCAGTCCTGAAGCATATTCCTAATAGCTTCGATTGCTTGTGCAAGAATTGGGGTTTGGAACCCCTATGTCTCCTATGAAGTTATTTTGTGATAATCAAGCCACAATCCATATTGCTTCGATTCCAGTTTTCCATGAATGGACGAAACATATAGAAGTCGATTGTTACTTTGTTAAAGAAAGGGTTCAAGACAAGACAATTGAAACTCCCTATGTTCATAGTGATGAACAACTTGCAGATGTATTCACTAAGGCTCTCTCTAAAGGTGTTTTCCAGAATATGATATCCAAACTGACATCTGAGGACGTCTTCACTCCAGCTTGGAGGGAGAGTGTTGGAACGATAAGGATGCAAGATTATCATAATCCCAATATAGTAGGAGATCATGCTAGGTTGTACGATAACTGTAGTTACCAAATTAATCACTGTAGCCCATTGTATTGCTCTCTATTAAAGGATAATGAATCCTCTCCCAAAAAATAAGATAAATTGGGGATTTACCACCGTGGATGTAAGCTTCCAAGAGATTATACTCTTGGTTGTCTGAACGACGTTAATGATTGAGTGTCCCTTTTCTCTTCTTTTCTTTCTATTCTATACATGATTTTCATTGAAACACTGTCCTTATATGTTATCTTGTCAGAATGCATGTAGACATAGATGATCGATAGTTTCTGGGTAGGAGAAATTAAACAGGCCCGTAGTTTCCTTTCTGAAGTCATTTCATGTCTTGACAGCATTTGACTTTGATCAAAGCTCGAGTAGGGGTGAAGAACAATGTCAGGACACTGAACAGGAGCATCGTCTCGTACAGCTCAGCCAATGCCATCCATGTCATTGTATATGCATTGATCTGTTTCTTCTCGATCTACCTCTGGTACAAACTCTCCGGATGAGGAGTTGGCGCTTGGTTACTTGTGTTCTCTAGATTTCAGCGAAGATCACTCTAGATGGAATTGTACAGGCATAGCACAGCCGCCCGCCCACCCCCCCAATTTTCTTTTATTTTGTTCTTTTGCTGAAACCACGGAATTTCAGATTGCTTGTTTGAGCTGTGTGCGATGTACAGGCCAGATGACATTTTTAACACTCTCACGGCTATGTTAGGTCATTGTTTTTTGGTCTTTGTCATGTCAAGTACCTTTGGTAACCTTTGATTCAAAGATATCGGGTCTTCAAAGGTGTGCGTAGGGTCGTGTGAACAGGACGCTGACTAGGTATTTACCTGCAAGTCAAAGCAAGAGATGCGACGGGGGAGAAACATATTAGTACTAGGGAATCTGGTAACTACGATGTTTCCTAATTGAAGAAGTTTACCTGCAAACAATCTTCTTGCAACCTCCACCGCGGTGCTCCACATAAATGTGGCATTGAGGACACCGCTTCCACTGCTACCTCTGCGCAAGACGTCCCAACAGATGAATATTCTCATCACGAAGACAACCACTTCCATTGCAAGTGGGACACTTGAATCTCTCCACACCCCCGTCCCCTCCACACTCGTTTATAATCATCTCTCTGCAATTCGAGTTCGGACAGAAACACCTTGCGAACCCTAGAACGGCTGATTCGCATAGAAGGTCGCATCATCGGGCGAACTGTATGCTCGAGACAAGTTGTTTGCAGGTAAGGGGATCTAGCATCGCCTCGCAATCCAACTCGGTACATCGCACGTTCGCCACTCCATCCTCGATTTTTGTAGCGATGTATGAGGACATGCAGTGACTGCAAAAGGTGTGATCACACCGCTTTGTGGTCCTGAATATTGACATCTATGGAACATCTTCCATGCATATCCCACAATGTACGGTCATTATGGGAGGTGTTGCTTCCAAAGTGAAACTCAACCCTAAATCACTCATGGTGGTGATTCTTAGGACCTATTTGTCAACTTGCCAAATAGTAATTGATTCTGTTCTTTTGTTCCCGGAATTAGTTTGGGAACATAAATCCGTTTGTTAAATTTTTATGTCTAGGCACAATTTTGCAAAAAATTATGTTCAGAATCAGTTTTAGAATAGAATCAAGAAGCAAAAAAAAGTAGCTTCTTGATTTTGGAATAATTTTTTCAGAACTGATTCTTCTTGATTTTTTTTCTTTTTTTTTTGTTGTTGTTCTTCGGCCCCACCACCTGCCGACCATCGGCTGGCGAGGGTCTCCCTCACCACCTGGGCGAGGGCATCCTGCGGCCGTGATGGCGACGCGTCGCCTAGCCAAGGCGAGGCCGACCTCGCTGTCATGACCGACGAGGGCCGCGATGCCCTTGCCGGCCCTGGCTTGTGGTCGGTCATCAATGCAGGTGGTCGGCCATGGCCAAGAAAGGAAGGGAAAAGAAAATACAGGAAAAAAAGAAAAAAAGAAACAATAAAAAAATCAAAATACTATTAATAGAAAGAAATTATGTACAATTACTAAATGCATTCATGTTCTTTTTCTATTCTTAAAACAGAAATTTTGGCTAGTTACCAAATATGTTCAAATGCCTAAGTACTTGTTTCCATGTACAGAATAAAAAAGAAAGATTTTTGCCTAGCATCTGATTCTAGGGTTTAAGGTTTAGGGGTTTAGGGTTTAGGGTTTAGGGTTTAGGGTTTAGGGTTTAGGGTTTAGGGTTTAGGGTTTAGGGTTTAGGGTTTAGGGTTTAGGGTTTAGGGTTTAGGGTTTAGGGTTTAGGGTTTAGGGTTTAGGGTTTAGGGTTTAGGGTTTAGGGTTTAGGGTTTTTAGGGTTTTAGGGTTTAGGGTTTAGGGTTTAGGGTTTAGGGTTTAGGGTTTAGGGTTTAGGGTTTTTAGGGTTTAGGGTTTAGGGTTTAGGGTTTTTAGGGTTTAGGGTTTAGGGTTTAGGGTTTAGGGTTTAGGGTTTAGGGTTTAGGGTTTAGGGTTTAGGGTTTAGGGTTTAGGGTTTAGGGTTTAGGGTTTAGGGTTTAGGGTTTAGGGTTTAGGGTTTAGGGTTTAGGGTTTAGGGTTTAGGGTTTAGGGTTTAGGGTTTAGGGTTTAGGGTTTAGGGTTTAGGGTTTAGGGTTTAGGGTTTAGGGTTTAGGGTTTAGGGTTTAGGGTTTAGGGTTTAGGGTTTAGGGTTTAGGGTTTAGGGTTTAGGGTTTAGGGTTTAGGGTTTAGGGTTTAGGGTTTAGGGTTTAGGGTTTAGGGTTTAGGGTTTAGGGTTTAGGGTTTAGGGTTTAGGGTTTAGGGTTTAGGGTTTAGGGTTTAGGGTTTAGGGTTTAGGGTTTAGGGTTTAGGGTTTAGGGTTTAGGGTTTAGGGTTTAGGGTTTAGGGTTTAGGGTTTAGGGTTTAGGGTTTAGGGTTTAGGGTTTAGGGTTTAGGGTTTAGGGTTTAGGGTTTAGGGTTTAGGGTTTAGGGTTTAGGGTTATAGGGTTTAGGGTTTAGGGTTTAGGCTCAGTGGCCTAGGCTTAGGCTCAGGGCTTAGGCTCAGGCTCAGGGCTCAGGGCTTAGGCTCAGTGGCTTAGGCTCAGGGCTCAGGGCTCAGGCTCAGGCTCAGGCTCAGTGGCTTAGGCTCAGGGCTCAGGCCTAGGCTCAGGGCTCAGTGGCTCAGGCTCAGGCTCAGGCCTAGGGCTCAGGCCTAGGCTCAGGGCTCAGGCCTCAGGCTCAGGCCTCAGGCCTAGGGCTCAGGCTCAGGCTCAGGGCTCAGGCCTAGGCCTAGGCTCAGTGGCTCAGGCTCAGGGCTCAGGGCTCAGGCTCAGGCTCAGGGCTCAGGCTCAGGCTCAGGGCTCAGGCTCAGGCCTAGGCCTCAGGGCTCAGGCTCAGGGCTCAGGGCTCAGGCCTCAGGCTCAGGCTCAGGCCTAGGCCCAGGCTCAGGGCTCAGTGGCTCAGGCTCAGGCCTCAGGCTCAGGCCTCAGGCTCAGGGCCCAGGCCTGTGGCTCAGGCTCAGGGCTCAGGGCTCAGGCTCAGGCTCAGGCCTAGGCCTAGGCCTCAGGCCCAGGCTCAGGCTCAGGCCTCAGGCTCAGGGCTCAGGCCTCAGGCTCAGGCTCAGGCCTCAGGCTCAGGCCCAGGGCTCAGGCTCAGGCCTAGGCCCAGGGCTCAGGCTCAGGCCCAGGCCTCAGGCCCAGGGCCCAGGCCTCAGGCCCAGGCCTCAGGCCCAGGGCTCAGGCCTAGGCCCAGGGCTCAGGCCTCAGGCCTCAGGCCCAGGCCTCAGGCTCAGGGCTCAGGGCCCAGGCCTCAGGCCTCAGGCCCAGGGCTCAGGCCCAGGCTCAGGCCCAGGCCTCAGGCTCAGGGCTCAGGCCTAGGCCCAGGGCCCAGGCCCAGGGCTCAGGCTCAGGCCTAGGCCCAGGGCTCAGGCCCAGGCCTCAGGCTCAGGCCTCAGGCTCAGGCCCAGGGCTCAGGCCCAGGCTCAGGGCCTCAGGCTCAGGCCTCAGGGCTCAGGCCTCAGGCCTCAGGCCCAGGCTCAGGCCTCAGGCCTCAGGCCCAGGCTCAGGGCCCAGGCCTCAGGCCTCAGGCCTAGGCCTCAGGCCCAGGCCTCAGGGCTCAGGCTCAGGCCTAGGCCTCAGGGCTCAGGCCCAGGCCTAGGCCCAGGGCTCAGGCCCAGGCCTCAGGCCCAGGGCTCAGGCCCAGGCCCAGGCCCAGGGCTCAGGCCTCAGGCCTAGGCCCAGGGCTCAGGCCCAGGCCTCAGGCCTCAGGCTCAGGCCTCAGGCCCAGGCCCAGGGCTCAGGCCCAGGCTCAGGCCTCAGGCCCAGGCCTCAGGCCTAGGCCCAGGCCTCAGGCCCAGGCCCAGGGCTCAGGCCTAGGCCCAGGCCTCAGGCTCAGGCTCAGGCCTAGGCCCAGGCTCAGGCCTCAGGCCTAGGCCCAGGCCTCAGGCCCAGGGCTCAGGCCCAGGCCTCAGGCCTCAGGCCTAGGCCTAGGCCCAGGGCTCAGGCCTAGGCCTCAGGCTCAGGCCCAGGGCCCAGGCCTCAGGGCTCAGGCCCAGGCTCAGGCTCAGGCCCAGGGCTCAGGCCTAGGCCCAGGCCCAGGGCTCAGGCCTAGGCCTCAGGCCTAGGCCTAGGCCCAGGCCTCAGGCCTAGGCCTAGGCCTCAGGCCCAGGCTCAGGCTCAGGCCTAGGCCTCAGGCCTAGGCCCAGGCCTAGGCCTAGGCCTAGGCCCAGGCCTCAGGCCTAGGCCTAGGCCCAGGCCTCAGGCCTCAGGCCCAGGCCTCAGGCCCAGGCCTCAGGCCTCAGGGCTCAGGCCCAGGCCTAGGCCTAGGGCTCAGGCCTAGGCCTCAGGCCCAGGGCTCAGGCCTAGGCCCAGGCCTCAGGCCCAGGCCTCAGGCCTAGGCCCAGGGCTCAGGCCTCAGGCCTAGGCCTCAGGCCTCAGGCCCAGGCTCAGGCCTCAGGCCTCAGGCCCAGGGCCTCAGGCCCAGGCCTCAGGCCTAGGCCTAGGCCCAGGGCTCAGGCCCAGGCTCAGGCCTCAGGCCCAGGGCTCAGGGCTCAGGCCCAGGCTCAGGCCTCAGGCCTCAGGCCCAGGCCTCAGGCTCAGGCTCAGGCTCAGGCTCAGGCCCAGGCCTAGGCCCAGGCCTCAGGCCTCAGGCCCAGGGCTCAGGCCCAGGCTCAGGCCCAGGGCTCAGGGCTCAGGCCCAGGCCTAGGCCTCAGGCCTCAGGCCTCAGGCCCAGGGCTCAGGCCTAGGCCTAGGCCCAGGGCTCAGGCCCAGGCCCAGGGCTCAGGCCCAGGCCTCAGGCCCAGGCCTAGGCCTCAGGCCTCAGGCCCAGGGCTCAGGCCTAGGCCTCAGGCCTCAGGCTCAGGCCTAGGCCCAGGGCTCAGGCCTCAGGCCCAGGCCCAGGGCTCAGGGCTCAGGCCCAGGGCTCAGGCCTAGGCCCAGGGCCCAGGCCTCAGGCCCAGGCCTCAGGCCTAGGCCTCAGGCCTCAGGCCCAGGCCTCAGGCTCAGGCCCAGGCCTCAGGCCCAGGCTCAGGCCTCAGGCCCAGGGCTCAGGCTCAGGCCTCAGGCCTAGGCCTAGGCCTAGGCCCAGGCCTAGGCCCAGGCTCAGGCCTAGGCCCAGGCCTCAGGCTCAGGCCTCAGGCCTCAGGCTCAGGCTCAGGCTCAGGCTCAGGCTCAGGCTCAGGCTCAGGCCCAGGCCTAGGCCCAGGCCCAGGCTCAGGCCCAGGCCTCAGGCCCAGGCCCAGGCCTCAGGCCTAGGCCTAGGCCTCAGGCCCAGGCCCAGGGCTCAGGCCCAGGGCTCAGGCCTAGGCCTCAGGCCTAGGCCCAGGCCCAGGGCTCAGGCCTAGGCCTAGGCCTCAGGCCCAGGCCCAGGGCCCAGGCCTCAGGCCTCAGGCCCAGGGCTCAGGCCTAGGCCCAGGCCCAGGCCCAGGCCCAGGCCCAGGCCCAGGCCCAGGCCCAGGGCTCAGGCCTAGGCCCAGGGCCTCAGGCCCAGGCCCAGGCCCAGGCCTCAGGCCTCAGGCCCAGGGCTCAGGCCCAGGCCCAGGCCTCAGGCCCAGGCCTCAGGCCCAGGCCCAGGCCCAGGCCTCAGGCCCAGGGCTCAGGCCTAGGCCCAGGCCCAGGCCTCAGGCCCAGGGCTCAGGCCCAGGCCTAGGCCCAGGCCTCAGGCCCAGGGCTCAGGCCCAGGCCTCAGGCCCAGGCCTCAGGCCCAGGCCTCAGGCCCAGGCCTCAGGCCTAGGCCTCAGGCCTCAGGCCCAGGCCTCAGGCCCAGGCCTCAGGCCCAGGCCTCAGGCCTCAGGCCTCAGGCCCAGGCCTCAGGCCTCAGGCCCAGGCCCAGGCCTCAGGCCTAGGCCCAGGCCTAGGCCCAGGCCTCAGGCCCAGGCCTAGGCCCAGGGCCTAGGCCCAGGGCTCAGGCCCAGGCCCAGGCCTCAGGCCTAGGCCCAGGCCCAGGCCCAGGGCTCAGGCCCAGGCCTCAGGCCCAGGCCTCAGGCCCAGGCCCAGGGCTCAGGCCCAGGCCTCAGGCCCAGGGCTCAGGCCTCAGGCCCAGGGCTCAGGCCCAGGCCTAGGCCTCAGGCTCAGGCCCAGGCCCAGGGCCCAGGGCCCAGGGCTCAGGCCCAGGCCCAGGCCTCAGGCCCAGGCCCAGGCCCAGGGCTCAGGCCCAGGGCTCAGGCCCAGGCCTCAGGCTCAGGCCCAGGCCCAGGGCCTAGGCCCAGGGCTCAGGCCTCAGGCCTAGGCCCAGGCCCAGGCCTAGGCCCAGGGCTCAGGCCTCAGGCCCAGGGCTCAGGCCTAGGCCCAGGGCCCAGGCCTAGGCCCAGGCCTCAGGCCCAGGCCCAGGCCTCAGGCCCAGGCCCAGGGCTCAGGCCCAGGCCCAGGCCCAGGGCCCAGGGCTCAGGCCTCAGGCCCAGGCCCAGGGCTCAGGCCCAGGCCCAGGCCCAGGCCCAGGCCTCAGGCCTCAGGCCTAGGCCCAGGCCTCAGGCCCAGGCCCAGGCCCAGGCCCAGGCCCAGGCCCAGGCCCAGGCCTAGGCCCAGGCCCAGGGCCCAGGCCCAGGCCCAGGCCTAGGCCTAGGCCCAGGCCTAGGCCTCAGGCCTAGGCCCAGGCCTCAGGCCTAGGCCTAGGCCTAGGCCCAGGCCTCAGGCCTAGGCCCAGGCCTCAGGCCCAGGCCCAGGCCTCAGGCCTAGGCCCAGGCCTAGGCCTAGGCCCAGGCCTCAGGCCTAGGCCCAGGCCCAGGCCCAGGCCTAGGCCCAGGCCTCAGGCCCAGGCCTAGGCCCAGGCCTCAGGCCCAGGCCTAGGCCTAGGCCCAGGCCTAGGCCCAGGCCTCAGGCCCAGGCCTCAGGCCCAGGCCTCAGGCCCAGGCCCAGGCCCAGGCCCAGGCCCAGGCCCAGGCCCAGGGCTCAGGCCCAGGCCTAGGCCCAGGCCTCAGGCCCAGGCCTCAGGCCCAGGCCTCAGGCCTAGGCCCAGGCTCAGGCCCAGGCCTAGGCCCAGGCCCAGGCCTCAGGCCCAGGCCTCAGGCCTCAGGCCTCAGGCCCAGGCCTCAGGCCTCAGGCCTCAGGCCCAGGCTCAGGCCTCAGGCTCAGGCTCAGGCTCAGGCCTCAGGCCTCAGGCCTAGGCTCAGGGCTCAGGCCCAGGGCTCAGGCCTAGGCCCAGGCCTCAGGCCCAGGCCTAGGCCCAGGGCTCAGGCCCAGGCTCAGGCCCAGGCCTAGGCCCAGGCCTCAGGCCCAGGCCCAGGCCCAGGCCTCAGGCCCAGGGCCTCAGGCCTCAGGCCCAGGCCTAGGCCCAGGCCTAGGCCCAGGCCTAGGCCTAGGCCTCAGGCCTCAGGCCCAGGCCCAGGCCTCAGGCCCAGGCCCAGGCCTCAGGCCTAGGCCCAGGCCCAGGCCTAGGCCCAGGCCTCAGGCCTCAGGCCCAGGCCCAGGCCTAGGCCTAGGCCTAGGCCCAGGCCTCAGGCCTAGGCCCAGGGCTCAGGCCCAGGCCTCAGGCTCAGGCCCAGGCCCAGGCCTCAGGCCCAGGCCCAGGCCTCAGGCCCAGGCCCAGGCCTAGGCCCAGGCCTCAGGCCCAGGGCCCAGGCCTCAGGCCTCAGGCCCAGGCCTAGGCCCAGGCTCAGGCCTCAGGCCTAGGCCCAGGCCTCAGGCCCAGGGCCCAGGCCCAGGCCCAGGCCCAGGCCTAGGCCCAGGCCTCAGGCCCAGGCCTAGGCCCAGGCCTAGGCCCAGGCCTCAGGCCCAGGCCCAGGCCTAGGCCTCAGGCCTAGGCCCAGGCCCAGGCCTAGGCCCAGGCCTAGGCCCAGGCCTCAGGCCCAGGCCTAGGCCTAGGCCCAGGCCTAGGCCCAGGCCTCAGGCCCAGGCCTCAGGCCCAGGCCCAGGCCTCAGGCCCAGGGCTCAGGCCCAGGCCCAGGCCCAGGCCTCAGGCCCAGGCCTAGGCCCAGGCCCAGGCCTAGGCCTAGGCCCAGGCCCAGGCCCAGGCCCAGGGCTCAGGCCCAGGCCCAGGCCTCAGGCCCAGGGCCCAGGCCCAGGCCCAGGCCCAGGCCCAGGCCCAGGCCCAGGCCCAGGCCCAGGCCCAGGGCTCAGGCCCAGGCCTCAGGCCCAGGGCTCAGGCCCAGGCCCAGGCCCAGGCCCAGGCCCAGGCCCAGGCCCAGGCCCAGGGCTCAGGCCTCAGGCCCAGGCCTCAGGCCCAGGCCCAGGCCTCAGGCCTCAGGGCCCAGGCCTCAGGCCCAGGCCCAGGGCCCAGGCCCAGGCCCAGGCCTCAGGCCCAGGCCTCAGGCCCAGGCCTCAGGCCCAGGGCCCAGGCCCAGGCCTAGGCCCAGGCTCAGGGCCCAGGCCTCAGGCCCAGGCCCAGGGCCCAGGCCTCAGGCCCAGGCCCAGGGCCCAGGCTCAGGCCCAGGCCCAGGCCCAGGGCTCAGGCCTAGGCCTAGGCCCAGGGCTCAGGCCCAGGCCCAGGCCCAGGCTCAGGCCTAGGCCTAGGCCCAGGCCTAGGCCTAGGCCCAGGGCTCAGGCCTCAGGCCCAGGCCTCAGGCCCAGGCCTCAGGCCTAGGCCTAGGCCCAGGGCTCAGGCCTCAGGCCTCAGGCCCAGGCCTAGGCCCAGGCCTAGGCCCAGGGCTCAGGCCCAGGCCTCAGGCCTAGGCCCAGGCCTCAGGCCCAGGCCCAGGCCTCAGGCCTAGGCCCAGGCCTCAGGCCCAGGCCTAGGCCCAGGCCCAGGCCTCAGGCCTAGGCCCAGGGCTCAGGCCTCAGGCCTAGGCCTCAGGCCTAGGCCCAGGGCTCAGGCCCAGGCCTCAGGCCTAGGCCCAGGCCTCAGGCCTAGGCCCAGGGCTCAGGCCTAGGCCCAGGGCTCAGGCCCAGGCCCAGGCCTCAGGCCCAGGCCTCAGGCCTAGGCCCAGGCCTAGGCCCAGGCCTCAGGCCTCAGGCCCAGGCCCAGGCCTCAGGCCCAGGCCCAGGCCTAGGCCTAGGCCCAGGGCTCAGGCCCAGGCTCAGGCCTAGGCCTAGGCCTAGGCCTAGGCCTCAGGCCTCAGGCCCAGGCCCAGGCCTAGGCCTAGGCCCAGGCCCAGGCCCAGGCCTCAGGCCCAGGCCTAGGCCCAGGCCTCAGGCCTCAGGCCCAGGCCTCAGGCCCAGGCCTAGGCCCAGGGCTCAGGCCTAGGCCTCAGGCCTAGGCCCAGGCCTCAGGCCTAGGCCTCAGGCCTAGGCCTAGGCCCAGGCCCAGGGCTCAGGCCCAGGCCTAGGCCCAGGCCCAGGCCCAGGCCCAGGCCCAGGCCCAGGCCCAGGCCCAGGCCTCAGGCCCAGGCCTCAGGCCCAGGGCTCAGGCCTAGGCCTAGGCCCAGGCCTAGGCCCAGGGCCTAGGCCCAGGCCCAGGGCTCAGGCCTAGGCCCAGGGCTCAGGCCCAGGCCTCAGGCCTAGGCCTAGGCCTAGGCCCAGGGCTCAGGCCCAGGCCCAGGCCTAGGCCCAGGCCTAGGCCTAGGCCCAGGGCTCAGGCCTCAGGCCTAGGCCCAGGGCTCAGGCCTAGGCCCAGGCCCAGGCCTCAGGCCTAGGCCCAGGGCTCAGGCCTAGGCCTCAGGCCTAGGCCCAGGCCCAGGCCTAGGCCCAGGCCTCAGGCCCAGGCCTCAGGCCCAGGCCTCAGGCCTAGGCCCAGGCCTCAGGCCCAGGCCCAGGCCTCAGGCCTCAGGCCCAGGCCTCAGGCCCAGGCCTAGGCCCAGGCCCAGGCCTCAGGCCCAGGCCCAGGCCTCAGGCCCAGGCCCAGGCCTAGGCCCAGGGCCCAGGCCTAGGCCCAGGCCCAGGCCTAGGCCCAGGCCTAGGCCCAGGCCCAGGCCCAGGCCCAGGCCCAGGCCCAGGCCCAGGCCTAGGCCCAGGCCTCAGGCCTAGGCCTCAGGCCCAGGGCTCAGGCCCAGGCCCAGGGCTCAGGCCTCAGGCTCAGGCCTCAGGCCTCAGGCCTAGGCCTAGGCCCAGGCCTCAGGCCCAGGCCCAGGCCTAGGCCTAGGCCTCAGGCCTAGGCCCAGGCCTAGGCCCAGGCCTCAGGCCTAGGCCTCAGGCCTAGGCCCAGGCCCAGGCCTAGGCCTCAGGCCCAGGCTCAGGCCCAGGCCCAGGCCCAGGCCTCAGGCCTAGGCCCAGGCCCAGGGCTCAGGCCCAGGCCTAGGCCCAGGCTCAGGCCCAGGCCCAGGCCCAGGCCTCAGGCCCAGGCCTCAGGCCTCAGGCCCAGGCCCAGGCCTCAGGCCCAGGCCTCAGGCCCAGGCCTAGGCCCAGGCCCAGGCCTAGGCCTAGGCCCAGGCCTCAGGCCCAGGCCTCAGGCCCAGGCCTCAGGCCTAGGCCTCAGGCCCAGGCCTCAGGCCCAGGCCTCAGGCCTAGGCCCAGGCCCAGGCCCAGGCCTAGGCCCAGGCCTAGGCCCAGGCCTCAGGCCCAGGCCTAGGCCTAGGCCTCAGGCCCAGGCCCAGGCCTAGGCCCAGGCCCAGGCCTCAGGCCTAGGCCTAGGCCCAGGCCCAGGGCTCAGGCCTAGGCCCAGGCCTCAGGCCCAGGCCCAGGCCCAGGCCCAGGCCCAGGCCCAGGCCTCAGGCCTAGGCCTCAGGCCCAGGCCCAGGCCCAGGCCTCAGGCCCAGGCCTCAGGCCTAGGCCTAGGCCCAGGCCCAGGCCTCAGGCCCAGGGCTCAGGCCTAGGCCTAGGCCTAGGCCCAGGCCTAGGCCCAGGCCTCAGGCCCAGGGCTCAGGCCTAGGCCCAGGCCCAGGCCCAGGCCTCAGGCCCAGGCCTAGGCCTAGGCCCAGGCCTCAGGCCCAGGCCTCAGGCCCAGGCCTCAGGCCCAGGCCCAGGCCCAGGCCTCAGGCCCAGGCCTAGGCCCAGGCCTCAGGCCTAGGCCTAGGCCCAGGCCCAGGCCTAGGCCCAGGCCTCAGGCCTAGGCCCAGGCCTAGGCCCAGGCCCAGGCCCAGGCCCAGGCCCAGGCCCAGGCCCAGGCCCAGGCCCAGGCCTCAGGCCCAGGCCTAGGCCCAGGCCCAGGCCCAGGGCTCAGGCCCAGGCCTCAGGCCTAGGCCCAGGCCCAGGCCTCAGGCCTCAGGCCTCAGGCCTAGGCCCAGGCCCAGGCCCAGGGCCCAGGCCTAGGCCCAGGCCTCAGGCCTCAGGCCTAGGCCCAGGCCTCAGGCCTAGGCCCAGGCCTAGGCCCAGGCCCAGGCCCAGGCCCAGGCCCAGGCCCAGGCCCAGGCCTAGGCCCAGGGCCCAGGCCCAGGCCCAGGCCTCAGGCCCAGGCCTAGGCCCAGGCCCAGGCCTAGGCCCAGGCCCAGGCCCAGGGCCCAGGCCTAGGCCCAGGCCCAGGCCCAGGCCTCAGGGCCCAGGCCCAGGGCTCAGGCCCAGGCCCAGGCCCAGGCCCAGGCCCAGGGCCTAGGCCCAGGGCCCAGGCCTCAGGCCTAGGCCTAGGCCCAGGCCCAGGCCTCAGGCCCAGGCCTAGGCCCAGGCCTAGGCCTCAGGCCCAGGCCTAGGCCCAGGCCCAGGGCTCAGGCCCAGGCCCAGGCCCAGGCCCAGGCCTCAGGCCCAGGCCTCAGGCCCAGGCCTAGGCCCAGGGCCCAGGCCCAGGCCTCAGGCCCAGGCCTAGGCCCAGGCCTCAGGCCCAGGCCTCAGGGCCCAGGCCCAGGGCCTAGGCCCAGGCCTAGGCCCAGGCCTCAGGCCTCAGGCCCAGGCCCAGGCCTCAGGCCCAGGCCCAGGGCCCAGGCCCAGGGCCCAGGCCCAGGCCCAGGGCCCAGGCCCAGGCCTCAGGCCTCAGGCCCAGGGCTCAGGCCCAGGCCCAGGCCCAGGCCTAGGCCTCAGGCCTCAGGCCTCAGGCCTCAGGCCCAGGCCTCAGGCCTCAGGCCCAGGCCTAGGCCTAGGCCCAGGCCCAGGCCTAGGCCCAGGCCCAGGCCTAGGCCCAGGCCCAGGCCTAGGCCTAGGCCTAGGCCCAGGCCTAGGCCCAGGCCCAGGCCCAGGCCCAGGCCTAGGCCTAGGCCTAGGCCTAGGCCCAGGCCTCAGGCCTAGGCCTAGGCCCAGGCCTAGGCCCAGGCCTCAGGCCTAGGCCTAGGCCTAGGCCCAGGCCTCAGGCCCAGGCCCAGGCCCAGGCCCAGGCCTAGGCCTAGGCCTAGGCCCAGGCCTAGGCCCAGGCCTAGGCCTCAGGCCTAGGCCCAGGCCTAGGCCTCAGGCCCAGGCCTAGGCCCAGGCCTCAGGCCCAGGCCTAGGCCCAGGCCTCAGGCCTAGGCCCAGGCCTCAGGCCCAGGCCTCAGGCCCAGGCCCAGGCCTAGGCCTAGGCCTCAGGCCCAGGCCTAGGCCCAGGCCCAGGCCTCAGGCCCAGGCCTCAGGCCCAGGCCTCAGGCCCAGGCCTAGGCCCAGGCCCAGGGCCCAGGCCTCAGGCCTCAGGCCCAGGGCTCAGGCCCAGGGCTCAGGCCTAGGCCCAGGGCTCAGGCCCAGGCCTAGGCCCAGGCCTCAGGCCCAGGCTCAGGCCTAGGCCCAGGCCTAGGCCCAGGCCTCAGGCCTCAGGCCCAGGGCTCAGGCCTAGGCCTCAGGCCCAGGCTCAGGCCTAGGCCCAGGCCCAGGCCTCAGGCCCAGGCCTCAGGCCCAGGCCCAGGCCTCAGGCCCAGGCCTAGGCCCAGGCCTCAGGCCTAGGCCTCAGGGCTCAGGCCTAGGCCCAGGCCTCAGGCCCAGGCCTCAGGCCTCAGGCCTAGGCCTAGGCCTCAGGCCTCAGGCCCAGGGCTCAGGCCTCAGGCCCAGGCCCAGGCCTCAGGCCCAGGCCTAGGCCCAGGGCTCAGGCTCAGGCCTAGGCCTCAGGCCTCAGGCCCAGGCCCAGGGCCTCAGGCCCAGGGCTCAGGCCTCAGGCCCAGGCCTCAGGCCTCAGGCCTCAGGCCCAGGCCTAGGCCTCAGGCCTCAGGCCTAGGCCTAGGCCCAGGCCTAGGCCCAGGGCTCAGGCCTAGGCCCAGGCTCAGGCCTAGGCCCAGGCCTCAGGCCCAGGCCCAGGGCTCAGGCCTCAGGCCCAGGGCTCAGGCCCAGGCCTAGGCCCAGGCCTCAGGCTCAGGCCTAGGCCCAGGCCCAGGCCTAGGCCCAGGCCCAGGCCCAGGCCTAGGCCCAGGCCCAGGCCTCAGGCCCAGGCCTCAGGCCTCAGGCCTAGGCCCAGGCTCAGGCCTCAGGCCCAGGCTCAGGCCCAGGCCTAGGCCCAGGCCCAGGCCCAGGCCTAGGCCTAGGCCCAGGCCTAGGCCCAGGCCTAGGCCTCAGGCCCAGGCCTCAGGCCCAGGGCTCAGGCCTAGGCTCAGGCTCAGGCCTAGGCCCAGGCCTCAGGCCCAGGCCTAGGCCTCAGGCCTAGGCCCAGGCTCAGGCCTAGGGCTCAGGCCTCAGGGCCTCAGGCCCAGGCCCAGGCCCAGGCCTCAGGCCTAGGCCCAGGGCTCAGGCCCAGGCCTCAGGCCCAGGGCTCAGGCCTCAGGCCCAGGCCTCAGGGCCCAGGCCCAGGGCCCAGGGCCCAGGCCTAGGCCCAGGGCTCAGGCCCAGGCCTCAGGCCCAGGCCCAGGCCCAGGCCTCAGGCCCAGGGCTCAGGCCTCAGGCCCAGGGCTCAGGCCCAGGCCCAGGCCTCAGGCCCAGGCCCAGGCCCAGGGCCCAGGCCTAGGCCCAGGCCCAGGCCCAGGCCCAGGCCCAGGCCCAGGCCCAGGCCCAGGCCCAGGCCCAGGCCCAGGCCCAGGCCCAGGGCTCAGGCCTAGGCCCAGGGCCCAGGCCTCAGGCCCAGGCCCAGGCCTAGGCCCAGGCCCAGGCCTCAGGCCTAGGCCCAGGCCCAGGCCCAGGCCCAGGGCTCAGGCCCAGGCCCAGGCCCAGGCCCAGGCCCAGGCCTCAGGCCTAGGCCCAGGCCTAGGCCCAGGCCCAGGCCCAGGCCCAGGCCCAGGCCCAGGCCCAGGCCCAGGCCTAGGCCTAGGCCTAGGCCCAGGCCTAGGCCCAGGGCTCAGGCCCAGGCCTCAGGCCTAGGCCCAGGCCTAGGCCTAGGCCCAGGCCCAGGCCCAGGCCCAGGCCCAGGCCCAGGCCCAGGCCCAGGCCCAGGCCCAGGCCCAGGCCCAGGCCTCAGGCCTAGGCCCAGGCCTCAGGCCCAGGCCTCAGGCCTCAGGCCCAGGCCCAGGGCCTAGGCCCAGGCCTAGGCCTAGGCCTCAGGCCTCAGGCCCAGGCCTCAGGCCTAGGCCTCAGGCCTAGGCCCAGGCCTCAGGCCTCAGGCCCAGGCCTCAGGCCTAGGCCCAGGGCCCAGGCCCAGGCCCAGGCCTAGGCCTAGGCCCAGGCCCAGGCCTCAGGCCCAGGCCTCAGGCCTCAGGCCTCAGGCCCAGGCCTCAGGCCCAGGCCCAGGCCTAGGCCCAGGCCTCAGGCCTAGGCCTAGGCCCAGGCCTCAGGCCTAGGCCCAGGCCTCAGGCCTAGGCCCAGGCCTCAGGCCCAGGCCTAGGCCTAGGCCCAGGCCCAGGCCCAGGCCCAGGCCTAGGCCTAGGCCCAGGGCTCAGGCCTAGGCCCAGGCCCAGGCCCAGGCCTCAGGCCTAGGCCCAGGGCCCAGGCCTCAGGCCCAGGCCCAGGCCTCAGGCCTAGGCCCAGGGCCCAGGCCCAGGCCCAGGCCTCAGGCCTAGGCCCAGGCCTCAGGCCCAGGCCTCAGGCCCAGGCCTAGGCCCAGGGCTCAGG
The DNA here is from genome assembly GCA_031216285.1 of Syzygium syzygioides. NCBI lineage: Eukaryota > Viridiplantae > Streptophyta > Magnoliopsida > Myrtales > Myrtaceae > Syzygium > Syzygium syzygioides. The sequence continues at coordinate 7,046 of CM062252.1, read as the reverse complement.
CCCAGGCCCAGGCCTCAGGCCCAGGCCTCAGGCCCAGGGCCCAGGCCTCAGGCCCAGGCCTAGGCCTAGGCCTCAGGCCCAGGCCTCAGGCCCAGGCCTCAGGCCTAGGCCTAGGCCCAGGCCTCAGGCCTAGGCCTCAGGCCTAGGCCTCAGGCCTAGGCCTAGGCCCAGGCCCAGGCCTAGGCCTAGGCCCAGGCCTAGGCCCAGGCCTCAGGCCCAGGCCCAGGCTCAGGCCTAGGCCTCAGGCCCAGGCCCAGGCCCAGGCCTCAGGCCTAGGCCCAGGCCTAGGCCTAGGCCCAGGGCTCAGGCCCAGGCCCAGGCCTCAGGCCTCAGGCCCAGGCCTAGGCCTAGGCCTAGGCCTAGGCCTCAGGCCTCAGGCCTAGGCCTAGGCCCAGGCCTCAGGCCTAGGCCCAGGCCTCAGGCCCAGGCCTAGGCCCAGGCCTAGGCCCAGGCCTCAGGCCCAGGCCCAGGCCTAGGCCTAGGCCTAGGCCCAGGGCCTCAGGCCTAGGCCTAGGCCTCAGGCCCAGGCCTCAGGGCCCAGGCCCAGGCCCAGGCCTCAGGCCTAGGCCCAGGGCCCAGGCCCAGGCCTCAGGCCCAGGCCCAGGCCTAGGCCCAGGGCTCAGGCCTAGGCCTCAGGCCCAGGCCTCAGGCCCAGGCCTCAGGCCTAGGCCCAGGCCTCAGGCCTCAGGCCCAGGCCCAGGCCTCAGGCCTAGGCCCAGGCCCAGGGCCCAGGCCCAGGCCCAGGGCCCAGGCCTAGGCCCAGGGCCCAGGCCTCAGGCCCAGGCCCAGGCCCAGGCCTCAGGCCCAGGCCTCAGGCCCAGGCCTAGGCCTCAGGCCTAGGCCCAGGCCCAGGCCCAGGCCTCAGGCCCAGGCCTAGGCCTAGGCCCAGGCCTAGGCCTAGGCCCAGGGCCTAGGCCCAGGCCCAGGCCTAGGCCCAGGCCCAGGCCTCAGGCCCAGGCCTCAGGCCTAGGCCTAGGCCTAGGCCCAGGCCCAGGCCTAGGCCCAGGCCCAGGCCTAGGCCCAGGCCTCAGGCCTAGGCCTAGGCCTAGGCCTAGGCCCAGGGCCCAGGCCTAGGCCTAGGCCTAGGCCCAGGCCTAGGCCCAGGCCCAGGCCCAGGCCCAGGCCTAGGCCCAGGCCTAGGCCCAGGGCTCAGGCCTAGGCCCAGGCCTAGGCCTAGGCCCAGGCCTAGGCCCAGGCCTAGGCCTAGGCCCAGGCCTCAGGCCTAGGCCTAGGCCTAGGCCTCAGGCCCAGGCCTAGGCCCAGGCCTCAGGGCTCAGGCCCAGGCCCAGGCCTAGGCCTAGGCCTAGGCCCAGGCCTCAGGCCCAGGCCTAGGCCTAGGCCCAGGCCCAGGCCCAGGCCTAGGCCTAGGCCCAGGCCTCAGGCCCAGGCCTAGGCCCAGGGCTCAGGCCTAGGCCTAGGCCCAGGCCTCAGGCCTAGGCCCAGGCCTAGGCCCAGGCCTAGGCCTAGGCCTAGGCCCAGGCCTAGGCCCAGGCCCAGGCCTCAGGCCTAGGCCCAGGCCTAGGCCCAGGCCTCAGGCCCAGGCCTAGGCCTAGGCCCAGGCCCAGGCCTCAGGCCCAGGCCTCAGGCCCAGGCCCAGGCCCAGGCCCAGGCCTAGGCCCAGGCCTAGGCCTAGGCCCAGGCCTCAGGCCTAGGCCTAGGCCCAGGCCTAGGCCCAGGCCTCAGGCCCAGGCCTAGGCCCAGGCCCAGGCCCAGGCCTAGGCCCAGGCCTAGGCCCAGGGCCCAGGCCTAGGCCCAGGCCTAGGCCCAGGCCTCAGGCCCAGGCCCAGGCCTAGGCCTAGGCCTAGGCCCAGGCCTAGGCCCAGGCCCAGGCCCAGGCCTAGGCCTAGGCCTAGGCCCAGGCCTAGGCCCAGGCCTAGGCCTAGGCCCAGGCCTAGGCCTAGGCCCAGGCCCAGGCCTAGGCCCAGGCCCAGGCCTAGGCCTAGGCCCAGGCCCAGGCCCAGGCCTCAGGCCCAGGCCTAGGCCCAGGCCTCAGGCCCAGGCCTAGGCCCAGGCCTAGGCCCAGGCCTAGGCCCAGGGCCCAGGCCTAGGCCTAGGCCTAGGCCTAGGCCTAGGCCTAGGCCCAGGCCCAGGCCTCAGGCCTCAGGCCCAGGCCTCAGGCCCAGGCCTAGGCCCAGGCCTAGGCCCAGGCCCAGGCCTCAGGCCCAGGCCTCAGGCCTAGGCCCAGGCCTAGGCCTAGGGCTCAGGCCCAGGCCCAGGCCTAGGCCTCAGGCCTAGGCCCAGGCCTAGGCCCAGGGCCTAGGCCCAGGCCTCAGGCCCAGGCCTCAGGCCTAGGCCCAGGCCTAGGCCCAGGCCTAGGCCCAGGCCTAGGCCTAGGCCTAGGCCCAGGCCCAGGCCCAGGCCTCAGGCCCAGGCCCAGGGCTCAGGCCTAGGCCCAGGCCTAGGCCCAGGCCTAGGCCCAGGCCTAGGCCCAGGCCTAGGCCTAGGCCCAGGCCTAGGCCTAGGCCTAGGCCTAGGCCTAGGCCTAGGCCTAGGCCCAGGCCCAGGCCTAGGCCCAGGCCTAGGCCTAGGCCTAGGCCCAGGCCTAGGCCCAGGCCCAGGCCTAGGCCCAGGCCTAGGCCCAGGCCTAGGCCCAGGCCCAGGCCTAGGCCTAGGCCCAGGCCTCAGGCCCAGGCCTAGGCCTAGGCCTAGGCCCAGGCTCAGGCCTAGGCCCAGGCCTAGGCCTAGGCCTAGGCCTAGGCCTAGGCCTCAGGCCTAGGCCCAGGCCTCAGGCCTCAGGCCTAGGCCCAGGCCTAGGCCTAGGCCTAGGCCCAGGCCTAGGCCTAGGCCTCAGGCCCAGGCCTAGGCCTAGGCCTAGGCCTAGGCCCAGGCCCAGGCCTAGGCCCAGGCCTAGGCCTCAGGCCTAGGCCTCAGGCCTAGGCCTCAGGCCTCAGGCCTCAGGCCTAGGCCTAGGCCTAGGCCTAGGCCCAGGCCTAGGCCTCAGGCCTAGGCCTAGGCCTAGGCCTAGGCCCAGGCCTAGGCCTAGGCCCAGGCCTAGGCCTCAGGCCTAGGCCTAGGCCTAGGCCTAGGCCTAGGCCTAGGCCTAGGCCCAGGCCTAGGCCTCAGGCCTAGGCCCAGGCCCAGGCCCAGGCCTAGGCCTAGGCCTAGGCCTCAGGCCTAGGCCTAGGCCTAGGCCCAGGCCCAGGCCCAGGCCTAGGCGCTAGGCCTAGGCCCAGGCCTAGGCCTAGGCCTAGGCCTCAGGCCTAGGCCTCAGGCCCAGGCCCAGGCCCAGGCCCAGGCCTAGGCCTAGGCCCAGGCCTAGGCCTAGGCCCAGGGCTCAGGCCTAGGCCTAGGCCCAGGCCTAGGCCTAGGCCTAGGCCTAGGCCCAGGCCTCAGGCCTAGGCCTAGGCCTAGGCCTAGGCCTAGGCCCAGGCCTCAGGCCCAGGCCTAGGCCTCAGGCCTAGGCCCAGGCCTAGGCCTAGGCCTAGGCCCAGGCCCAGGCCTAGGCCCAGGGCCCAGGCCTCAGGCCTAGGCCCAGGCCTCAGGCCCAGGCCTAGGCCCAGGCCTCAGGCCCAGGCCTCAGGCCTCAGGCCCAGGCCTAGGCCCAGGCCTAGGCCCAGGCCCAGGCCTCAGGCCTAGGCCCAGGCCTCAGGCCCAGGCCCAGGCCTAGGCCCAGGCCTCAGGCCTAGGCCTCAGGCCTCAGGCCCAGGCCTAGGCCCAGGCTGGCCTAGGCCTAGGCCTAGGCCTAGGCCTAGGCCTAGGCCTAGGCCTAGGCCTAGGCCTAGGCCTAGGCCTAGGCCTAGGCCTAGGCCTAGGCCTAGGCCTCAGGCCTAGGCCCAGGCCTAGGCCTAGGCCTCAGGCCTAGGCCTAGGCCTAGGCCTAGGCCTAGGCCTAGGCCTAGGCCTAGGCCTAGGCCTAGGCCTAGGCCTCAGGCCTAGGCCTAGGCCTAGGCCTAGGCCTAGGCCTAGGCCTCAGGCCTAGGCCTAGGCCTAGGCCTAGGCCTAGGCCTAGGCCCAGGCCTAGGCCTAGGCCTAGGCCTAGGCCTAGGCCTAGGCCTAGGCCTAGGCCTCAGGCCTAGGCCCAGGCCTAGGCCTAGGCCTAGGCCTAGGCCTAGGCCTAGGCCTAGGCCTAGGCCCAGGCCTAGGCCTCAGGCCTAGGCCTAGGCCTAGGCCTCAGGCCTAGGCCTAGGCCTAGGCCCAGGCCTAGGCCTAGGCCTCAGGCCCAGGCCTCAGGCCCAGGCCTAGGCCCAGGCCTCAGGCCTCAGGCCTCAGGCCTAGGCCCAGGCCTAGGCCCAGGCCTAGGCCCAGGCCTAGGCCCAGGCCTAGGCCTAGGCCTAGGCCTAGGCCCAGGCCTCAGGCCTAGGCCTAGGCCTAGGCCTCAGGCCTAGGCCTAGGCCTAGGCCTAGGCCCAGGCCTAGGCCCAGGCCTAGGCCTAGGCCTAGGCCCAGGCCTCAGGCCCAGGCCTAGGCCCAGGCCTAGGCCTAGGCCTCAGGCCTAGGCCTAGGCCTAGGCCTAGGCCCAGGCCTCAGGCCTAGGCCCAGGCCTAGGCCTAGGCCTAGGCCTAGGCCCAGGCCTCAGGCCTAGGCCTAGGCCTAGGCCTAGGCCTAGGC
>CM062251.1:28589933-28595216 GCA_031216285.1 Syzygium syzygioides | reverse complement strand
ACCCTAAACCCTAAACCCTAAACCCTAAACCCTAAACCCTAAACCCTAAACCCTAAACCCTAAACCCTAAACCCTAAACCCTAAACCCTAAACCCTAAACCCTAAACCCTAAACCCTAAACCCTAAACCCCTAAACCCTAAACCCTAAACCCTAAACCCTAAACCCTAAACCCTAAACCCTAAACCCTAAACCCTAAACCCTAAACCCTAAACCCTAAACCCTAAACCCTAAACCCTAAACCCTAAACCCTAAACCCTAAACCCTAAACCCTAAACCCTAAACCCTAAACCCTAAACCCTAAACCCTAAACCCTAAACCCTAAACCCTAAACCCTAAACCCTAAACCCTAAACCCTAAACCCTAAACCCTAAACCCTAAACCCTAAACCCTAAACCCTAAACCCTAAACCCTAAACCCTAAACCCTAAACCCTAAACCCTAAACCCTAAACCCTAAACCCTAAACCCTAAACCCTAAACCCTAAACCCTAAACCCTAAACCCTAAACCCTAAACCCTAAACCCTAAACCCTAAACCCTAAACCCTAAACCCTAAACCCTAAACCCTAAACCCTAAACCCTAAACCCTAAACCCTAAACCCTAAACCCTAAACCCTAAACCCTAAACCCTAAACCCTAAACCCTAAACCCTAAACCCTAAACCCTAAACCCTAAACCCTAAACCCTAAACCCTAAACCCTAAACCCTAAACCCTAAACCCTAAACCCTAAACCCTAAACCCTAAACCCTAAACCCTAAACCCTAAACCCTAAACCCTAAACCCTAAACCCTAAACCCTAAACCCTAAACCCTAAACCCTAAACCCTAAACCCTAAACCCTAAACCCTAAACCCTAAACCCTAAACCCTAAACCCTAAACCCTAAACCCTAAACCCTAAACCCTAAACCCTAAACCCTAAACCCTAAACCCTAAACCCTAAACCCTAAACCCTAAACCCTAAACCCTAAACCCTAAACCCTAAACCCTAAACCCTAAACCCTAAACCCTAAACCCTAAACCCTAAACCCTAAACCCTAAACCCTAAACCCTAAACCCTAAACCCTAAACCCTAAACCCTAAACCCTAAACCCTAAACCCTAAACCCTAAACCCTAAACCCTAAACCCTAAACCCTAAACCCTAAACCCTAAACCCTAAACCCTAAACCCTAAACCCTAAACCCTAAACCCTAAACCCTAAACCCTAAACCCTAAACCCTAAACCCTAAACCCTAAACCCTAAACCCTAAACCCTAAACCCTAAACCCTAAACCCTAAACCCTAAACCCTAAACCCTAAACCCTAAACCCTAAACCCTAAACCCTAAACCCTAAACCCTAAACCCTAAACCCTAAACCCTAAACCCTAAACCCTAAACCCTAAACCCTAAACCCTAAACCCTAAACCCTAAACCCTAAACCCTAAACCCTAAACCCTAAACCCTAAACCCTAAACCCTAAACCCTAAACCCTAAACCCTAAACCCTAAACCCTAAACCCTAAACCCTAAACCCTAAACCCTAAACCCTAAACCCTAAACCCTAAACCCTAAACCCTAAACCCTAAACCCTAAACCCTAAACCCTAAACCCTAAACCCTAAACCCTAAACCCTAAACCCTAAACCCTAAACCCTAAACCCTAAACCCTAAACCCTAAACCCTAAACCCTAAACCCTAAACCCTAAACCCTAAACCCTAAACCCTAAACCCTAAACCCTAAACCCTAAACCCTAAACCCTAAACCCTAAACCCTAAACCCTAAACCCTAAACCCTAAACCCTAAACCCTAAACCCTAAACCCTAAACCCTAAACCCTAAACCCTAAACCCTAAACCCTAAACCCTAAACCCTAAACCCTAAACCCTAAACCCTAAACCCTAAACCCTAAACCCTAAACCCTAAACCCTAAACCCTAAACCCTAAACCCTAAACCCTAAACCCTAAACCCTAAACCCTAAACCCTAAACCCTAAACCCTAAACCCTAAACCCTAAACCCTAAACCCTAAACCCTAAACCCTAAACCCTAAACCCTAAACCCTAAACCCTAAACCCTAAACCCTAAACCCTAAACCCTAAACCCTAAACCCTAAACCCTAAACCCTAAACCCTAAACCCTAAACCCTAAACCCTAAACCCTAAACCCTAAACCCTAAACCCTAAACCCTAAACCCTAAACCCTAAACCCTAAACCCTAAACCCTAAACCCTAAACCCTAAACCCTAAACCCTAAACCCTAAACCCTAAACCCTAAACCCTAAACCCTAAACCCTAAACCCTAAACCCTAAACCCTAAACCCTAAACCCTAAACCCTAAACCCTAAACCCTAAACCCTAAACCCTAAACCCTAAACCCTAAACCCTAAACCCTAAACCCTAAACCCTAAACCCTAAACCCTAAACCCTAAACCCTAAACCCTAAACCCTAAACCCTAAACCCTAAACCCTAAACCCTAAACCCTAAACCCTAAACCCTAAACCCTAAACCCTAAACCCTAAACCCTAAACCCTAAACCCTAAACCCTAAACCCTAAACCCTAAACCCTAAACCCTAAACCCTAAACCCTAAACCCTAAACCCTAAACCCTAAACCCTAAACCCTAAACCCTAAACCCTAAACCCTAAACCCTAAACCCTAAACCCTAAACCCTAAACCCTAAACCCTAAACCCTAAACCCTAAACCCTAAACCCTAAACCCTAAACCCTAAACCCTAAACCCTAAACCCTAAACCCTAAACCCTAAACCCTAAACCCTAAACCCTAAACCCTAAACCCTAAACCCTAAACCCTAAACCCTAAACCCTAAACCCTAAACCCTAAACCCTAAAACCCTAAACCCTAAACCCTAAACCCTAAACCCTAAACCCTAAACCCTAAACCCTAAACCCTAAACCCTAAACCCTAAACCCTAAACCCTAAACCCTAAACCCTAAACCCTAAACCCTAAACCCTAAACCCTAAACCCTAAACCCTAAACCCTAAACCCTAAACCCTAAACCCTAAACCCTAAACCCTAAACCCTAAACCCTAAACCCTAAACCCTAAACCCTAAACCCTAAACCCTAAACCCTAAACCCTAAACCCTAAACCCTAAACCCTAAACCCTAAACCCTAAACCCTAAACCCTAAACCCTAAACCCTAAACCCTAAACCCTAAACCCTAAACCCTAAACCCTAAACCCTAAACCCTAAACCCTAAACCCTAAACCCTAAACCCTAAACCCTAAACCCTAAACCCTAAACCCTAAACCCTAAACCCTAAACCCTAAACCCTAAACCCTAAACCCTAAACCCTAAACCCTAAACCCTAAACCCTAAACCCTAAACCCTAAACCCTAAACCCTAAACCCTAAACCCTAAACCCTAAACCCTAAACCCTAAACCCTAAACCCTAAACCCTAAACCCTAAACCCTAAACCCTAAACCCTAAACCCTAAACCCTAAACCCTAAACCCTAAACCCTAAACCCTAAACCCTAAACCCTAAACCCTAAACCCTAAACCCTAAACCCTAAACCCTAAACCCTAAACCCTAAACCCTAAACCCTAAACCCTAAACCCTAAACCCTAAACCCTAAACCCTAAACCCTAAACCCTAAACCCTAAACCCTAAACCCTAAACCCTAAACCCTAAACCCTAAACCCTAAACCCTAAACCCTAAACCCTAAACCCTAAACCCTAAACCCTAAACCCTAAACCCTAAACCCTAAACCCTAAACCCTAAACCCTAAACCCTAAACCCTAAACCCTAAACCCTAAACCCTAAACCCTAAACCCTAAACCCTAAACCCTAAACCCTAAACCCTAAACCCTAAACCCTAAACCCTAAACCCTAAACCCTAAACCCTAAACCCTAAACCCTAAACCCTAAACCCTAAACCCTAAACCCTAAACCCTAAACCCTAAACCCTAAACCCTAAACCCTAAACCCTAAACCCTAAACCCTAAACCCTAAACCCTAAACCCTAAACCCTAAACCCTAAACCCTAAACCCTAAACCCTAAACCCTAAACCCTAAACCCTAAACCCTAAACCCTAAACCCTAAACCCTAAACCCTAAACCCTAAACCCTAAACCCTAAACCCTAAACCCTAAACCCTAAACCCTAAACCCTAAACCCTAAACCCTAAACCCTAAACCCTAAACCCTAAACCCTAAACCCTAAACCCTAAACCCTAAACCCTAAACCCTAAACCCTAAACCCTAAACCCTAAACCCTAAACCCTAAACCCTAAACCCTAAACCCTAAACCCTAAACCCTAAACCCTAAACCCTAAACCCTAAACCCTAAACCCTAAACCCTAAACCCTAAACCCTAAACCCTAAACCCTAAACCCTAAACCCTAAACCCTAAACCCTAAACCCTAAACCCTAAACCCTAAACCCTAAACCCTAAACCCTAAACCCTAAACCCTAAACCCTAAACCCTAAACCCTAAACCCTAAACCCTAAACCCTAAACCCTAAACCCTAAACCCTAAACCCTAAACCCTAAACCCTAAACCCTAAACCCTAAACCCTAAACCCTAAACCCTAAACCCTAAACCCTAAACCCTAAACCCTAAACCCTAAACCCTAAACCCTAAACCCTAAACCCTAAACCCTAAACCCTAAACCCTAAACCCTAAACCCTAAACCCTAAACCCTAAACCCTAAACCCTAAACCCTAAACCCTAAACCCTAAACCCTAAACCCTAAACCCTAAACCCTAAACCCTAAACCCTAAACCCTAAACCCTAAACCCTAAACCCTAAACCCTAAACCCTAAACCCTAAACCCTAAACCCTAAACCCTAAACCCTAAACCCTAAACCCTAAACCCTAAACCCTAAACCCTAAACCCTAAACCCTAAACCCTAAACCCTAAACCCTAAACCCTAAACCCTAAACCCTAAACCCTAAACCCTAAACCCTAAACCCTAAACCCTAAACCCTAAACCCTAAACCCTAAACCCTAAACCCTAAACCCTAAACCCTAAACCCTAAACCCTAAACCCTAAACCCTAAACCCTAAACCCTAAACCCTAAACCCTAAACCCTAAACCCTAAACCCTAAACCCTAAACCCTAAACCCTAAACCCTAAACCCTAAACCCTAAACCCTAAACCCTAAACCCTAAACCCTAAACCCTAAACCCTAAACCCTAAACCCTAAACCCTAAACCCTAAACCCTAAACCCTAAACCCTAAACCCTAAACCCTAAACCCTAAACCCTAAACCCTAAACCCTAAACCCTAAACCCTAAACCCTAAACCCTAAACCCTAAACCCTAAACCCTAAACCCTAAACC